>JAJMHP010000074.1:0-72717 GCA_030583235.1 Metschnikowia lunata
GGTGAGTGTGTGTGTGCTTGGCACGCCCCACGATTAGGGAGGTCATTGTCTTTATTGCCATTATCCTCACTTATTGTCATCATTGTACGCTATGGGCCTTTGCCTGACACTCCATCGATTGTTCTCCGCCTCTTGGCTCTCCTTACGGTTTCAGCGTCTTTCTCCGCACGCGACCCTGGGATTCTTTCCATTTATTTTTCCATGCTGAGGCCGTCATCAGCCAATTAGTCGATTCCGCAGGACCAAATTAGTGCGCAGCCTCACTAGAGACGAAGAGTGAACGAAAGGCGAACAAAATTCCATCTAATTTAAAGTTACATACAACCGTGTACGTAGAATACCTAACCCGACAAGAACTTTCGGAAACCAAAGCCCTCAAAATTAACGTTTGACCACAGGCAGCAGGAAAAGGCTGCGTCCGCCAGTCTTTTGATTTCCCCGGACCGAATAAAAACAACAACATGTGAACATCTCACATTCTCTCCCACTCACACTCTCTACACCACGCACTAACCTAAACCAGCACGGTGAGAAGTGTCTTTTCCTCACCCCCGTTTTCCAGTAGTAAAATGCAACTGTGCATGGCATCGCCACTTAAGCCATCAGCCAAAAATGCAAAAACAAAACAAAACAAAAACGAAATAAACAAAACAATTACCCATCAGCCTAGCCCCATACGGCAGCATCACCAGCCATTGTTTTTCTATTGTTACCCCAGATGTTGGTGGACGTCGAGTTGAAGCTGGAGTTGAAGTTGGAGCCCAAAATCTGGCTCGAAGAAGTAAACATAGGCAGGAAAAGCAGACCGTGTCCCTGGGTGTTGTAGCTGGACACATCGGGTGCAAAGGGATCAAACGCTGCCAACTTTTCCTGCAATTTGGCGTCGATGGATACCGGAGAATCGCCCGCATTTCCCATTATTCCCGAGGGGCTCAGATACGTCTTGTCGTCGTTGAAAATCTGGGGAATATGGGGCGTCATTCCGGAAACACCCACCAACGAAGAGTGCAACCCCGGATTTCCCGCGCCGTTGCCGAGATTGGGACTTGACATCTGCTGGCTTGACGAAAGCACCTGTTGATGACGCCCAGAGCCTGTCCCGCGAAAGCTGTTGCCATAGACATCTAAGGGCGGCTGCTGAAAAATTTGCGAGTTATGTTTTTGTTGATAACCACCATATTTCGTGTTTTGAGCGTAGTTTCCACCATGCGATCCCATTTTATTGGCTTGCTGCTGGCCTTGTGCCACACCATGTGGCTGGCCAGACGTCATGTTTTGCACCAGACTGGAGTGGTAGGCACGATGATGTCCATTTTGGACATGGCCCGTAAGACTGTTGTGATTAATGTTTGATGCAACATTGCCTAAATTACTCATGTGCATACCTCCCATATTGTTGATGCTGATGTTGTTGACATTGGTGTGATTATTGCGGCGTCCATAGTATGGCAACGGCTGGCTTTGCACCTCGATTAATGCCTTTTCAATACTTTCCATTTGGTTGGCAAATGGCTCGGCAACTAAGGAACGAGTCGGAAAGCTCATGATGGAAATGCTGTTTATGCGTCGTGCGTGATAAATAAATAGTTGAATAAATAGCGGTTGCAGAAAGCTCGAGTTCCTTCTAGCTCTTCAAGGTTTGATCTCTTTAAGGAGCACTAAGAGAGGGAAATGGCTGTGCAAGACGAAAGGCACCTTGAAACGGAAAAGTTTACCTTAACCCGAGACCCGGAACGGGTTTTTGCTCGCAGATAAATGGCTACCATCACGGGTGGGACCGGGAGGCACCGGTGTGCGCCCAACCCCATCAACGTGTCTTCGTCCTCGTCCTCGCTAATGCCTCGCTTCTATTTACCTACAGTATGCAATTTTCGACCTCCCGTTTCTTTTTCGCGGCTGGCTCGACGCCTGACATGCACACGCGGAAAAGGGCCAAACTCTTCAGACATACAGCGATCTCTTCAAACAGCTAATTCTTCAAACATAGCTCTCTCCAAACATAGCTATTCCTCCAAACATGGCTCTCTTCAAACATGAGAAGTGTTGGTAACTTCCGAAATGGGAAATTCGAGGAAGTCGCCATCGATACAAATTGAGCCTCAGTCCGTTTTTTTTTTTTTTTTTTTTTTTTTTTGATGGCCCCCGGCTTTGTTCTCATTACATCAGACACTGCATTAGCGTCGTCTTTCGCAACCTTACCAGTTTAAATTCACAGCTAGGCTGCATCACACCTGTTCTCTCCATCTTGTATCGCATTCATTTACCCATCTTTTATCGTTGCACTCCCTTCAATTATCGTGTCGTCTTCTTTTTCTGTTTTATTTCTTCGTCCTTCAGAGGGTGTAATTTCACGTCGGTAGGAAAGTCAGGTCTGTTGCCCTGGTATCCTTGAGCCCAATCGTAGCCTCTGGCGTAAGCAAATATGCTCCCGTTTCTGTTGAAAGCCGTGGCAGTTATAGGTGCTCCAACGTTGGGAAAGTTCTTCAATCTCTGCTTGGCGTCCTTGTCCCAGAAACAAAAGGTTCCGTCCGAGCCTGCAGTCGAGAAAGTGCCATAGATAGGATGGAACGAAATGGCATTGACCGTGTAGAGATGCGTTTCACTGTTGCTCACAGAGGTGGTGCGTGGCGGGTTTGTTCCGTTCGGGCCCTTCCGGTGGCACCTGAAGGAAAACCCCGATTTCTGTTGTTCTGCATCATCAATATATTGAATGGCACACCTGGCCTCGATAGAGGCAATGGCATACCCATTTCCTTGTGGGTAGCACGCGATTGCACGCGTCTGGTACTTGAGAGGAGACATGGCCAGCTTGAATATCTGCTGGGGATTGGTCAAATCAATGATCGCCATGTGTCTTTCCGCACATCCGACTACAAGGAGCTTTTGTGATGAGTCCATACAATAAACCTTATCTGGGAGCGTGATCACAGAAATTGGCTGGGGCGAACGCATGTCCCAATATTTCAACGTTTTGTCCCACGAGCCACTGACAACCACCTCGGTGTTTGTTGGTCCGCAGAGAACCGAGCGTACACATCTCACAGGTGCATCGTGGACTCCGATTTGCTGCAGCTGTTGAGAAGCCAAATCAAATAGCTTGACTTGCTTATCTGCGCCGCCGCTACACACCCGGGTGCCGTCAGCGGTCCAACGGGCGCTAAAAACAGGCGCCTCATGCTCGAAAAGAGCTCTTCCTTGGTTGTTACCGGTGTTCGGGTCAATATCGTAGATGCGCACTTTTTTATCCCAGCTGGCCACGGCAAGAAGGTCCAGTTGCGGAGAAAAGGCCAAATCGGTGATAGTATCTTCGGGCCCGTTGTTGATTGTGATATCATTGATCAATTCCTGGCCCGTGGCCGCGCTATTTTGCGTTGTTGTTGAGCTGAGAAAGGACATAATGAAGTTGGTCGAATTCTCACAAGCTCTCGACACTTAGCAACTGGATCGGAATGTATCAGAATGGATCAAATTGAGGCGATTGGAAGAGTAAGTCCTTTAAGATGCGATGAAACAAATACACAGATGAATATCTTGTGAAACCGCAAAACCAAGATTGTGTGGTGATTCAAAACTCGAGTGAATTGATCTGCGCTAATGTTTGTTTAATCGGCCCTGTTATCTTTTTTTTTTTCTAAACATGGTGTTGGCTTGGATGAAATTCTCGCACCTCACCCAGAGTGCACGCTTGATTCGTTCGGTGTGCGAACTGAAGGTATATTCCATGGAGACAGCCTGATAGGTGCATGAAGACAAATGGTCAAGAGCAATCACGATGGGAAACATCTAGAAAGTTGATTCGACGACCCAAAAGATGACTCTTCTAAAGTGTGGCTCTGATCGATCTATTAGCTCTCAGTAATTTTGTCAAGCATGTGAGTATTTCCAGTGGCATTGCTGTAAACTGACATGGAATGCGCCACGCAGGATCTCCCAGTTATTTTTCTTCAAATGCTTTTCACAGATGACTGGTTCCATGCGTGCATTAATAGAGAAGAGCTTATGAAGTATTAATGATAAGTTGGAAATAAAAATTAGGTGCCATAGGATCTTTATATTGGGCTAATGGTTGTTGCTCGAGGCAAACATCTGTGCTCTCTCAAGGTGAAGACATTATTTAACATGAAGTGTGTCAAACCTCGAGGTCAACTCACTTCATGTCAAGCTTGGAGACTAAAGTTATGTAACGCGCTATTTTCAAGTTGGACTGCTGATTATCCTAAATCAGTCTGTAATTCCCGCAAACGATAATTTGGGATTTTCTTGCCAAAGAAAGTTCCCCAATGTTAACAAATGTCGAATTATCCATTATTGATACCTCAGCGCTGCACAGTGTTCATGTGAGCTCGCCCGCGACGAACCGACCACTGTTGTGGTTAACTAGGCTGATTGCTGAGTGTGTTGCACGCGATTTGGCTGCAAAATGCCAGCTGCGCCAATTCTAAAAAACACCCACGCAATATGCGAGCGTTTGCAAATAGCCTCCATTAGTCGAGACTAATTCATGCGAAACCACTGTCTTCAGAACGCGATTCTGAAAATTAGCCAATCCGAAGCTTGCTCCTTTCTCGTATTCATACGTTACTATCTCCTTGCTTCTTTCTGACTTGCTAATCTTCCGAAACCATATTTGCACTCTGACGCAAATTCATCTCACAGACTTAAGCGCTTTATTATCAAACTGAAACAGTATTGGCGGTAGCACCAATTTAAACATCCAATATTCTTGGCCTGCCTTTTGGCCCTCGAATGTCTTGAGGCGCATTTCTTTATCACACCGCCTCGACGACCATTTACAAGTTTGTCCTTCACGAATAAGAAGCATATTCAAATTCTTTCTTCACTGTGGCCTGTTCAAAGGCCGTTTATTTCAATTTATCTTTTACTTGTGGCAAACAGGTTTTCTCAAGTTTGTACACAAGAAACCAAGTCTTCTCACAAACGAAGCGTATTCCGTGATGACCATTGAGTATTCCAAAAGTCCTCCACTGAAGGGTCTGCCTATTGACACAGTGGACGGACTTAAAGAGGATCAGACTTCACAAATTTTTGGTCTCTCTTCAAACGTTAATTCTCCTTCCCCTACCGCTCAGGAGCTGTTTGTGACTGCTGAGGAAACACAAAGCTATGGCAGGCCCTTGGAAACTTTCAGGAGCATCAAGAACATTTTCTTTCACAGAGGTACGGAAACTGGAACTTCTCAGAGCAATAAAAAAGCTACTGATACTCCTGAAGTGTCTCAATTTCCTGAAGAAGCTTCAAGAGATTCAGAAGACTTAGAAGCTCCAGAGGAAGTATCTTGGAAAGATGGAAGTGATCAATACTGTGCTCTGATGACATGGTCGTTTCAAGAAAGTGATTGGCCCGAATCTTTCACTTCTGAGTTTTTTTTCCCCGATGGAGTTGTAGAACTATTACAGGCTCGCCCTGTGATTCGCTACCTCTTGTCGCAAACAAGCAACCGAAGATGGACGAGTTTTTTCTCTTCTTATTTAAAAGAAGAATCTGAACCGGCGAGTGGTCTTAGTCCACTGAGCAAAACTGACGGTCTCCTACAGATTGCGTTGTTCCGCAAGTCCGGCTTCTTGAAGTTTATGGCTCACAAGATCTGGTCTGTTGTCACCGCACTCTGCAGAAGTGGAGAACTAACAAAGGAGGCTTGTTTAGGGTTGAAAAACTTTGTACGAAGGCTTATTTTCCGGTCAAATATTGCATCCGATGTCAAAGACGACATCACACTCATGGATGCTAAACTCGGGGAAAGAAAGTATGATGAACATGACGAGCCCGCAATACCTAAATCTTACGAACAATATCCTGGCTCTTCAACTAACACATCACCCATACCAGGGCTTGAAAAGTACAACGACCAGTCGCCATATTTTCCAAAAACCACGACAGAGAAATCCCCAACTATAGAGATTCTAAGGTCGATTGAAGACATCATCGGAGACATTAGTGGGTACGGCCACTTTTACGATTCTGCAATCAATACGACTCTAGCTGGTGGAGACGAAGATCGAAGTGCTGGAAAATACATCATACCACAGAGCAGGTCTCCGTTTTCAAAGTCCTTATCTCGGTCCACGGTGGACGATGAAGATCCTGTCCAACAGCATTTGACTATCAAGTTCGCAGATGTGGATTTTGCTGCAGACGAGTTTTGGCGTCCACCCAAGACTGAACAAGACCCTCCGAAATCGGAAAACTCAAACGCGGTAAACCATTCTTTGGATGTTGAAGAACTACAAGGTGAATCAGACCCCGTACATGACCCCGACTTACATGCCCCCGACTTTCATTCCCCCAATTTTCATTCCCCAGACTTTCATGCCCACGACTTTCATGCCCCTGACTTTGTACACGAACCAGACGCTACAGAAAATGTCTCTGACGAGTGGCGGGCCGATGTGGGGCTATTCTTGACTCACTTCGAATCGGACTCTTCTAAATTCATTCTGCCGAAACAAAGCTTGAGTGAATCCGTAAATAAAGGAGCTGTTCTCATATCCCATTTTGACGATGATACGAACGATTCAAGTGAAGAGAAGCCTTTCGTTGCCATTGTTTCAGGTGAACTGCTACCCCTATCATCCGAAACTAAACTGACCGATTGCGATTCCTCAGAAACAACGACTTTACAGCCTGCTTCGGCAAATTCGGCAAATAATGACCTTCCAGATTCTATGTCATCGTCCTCAGAAACTTCGAGTATTAGTTGGGCACCATCTCCAACACTCAGAGTGAAAGAAAGGGTGAGTACAGGCAATTTTGCACCCGCAAAAACCACAGAAATGGTGGTCGATGACGAAACCATCCCAGGAAAAGACTCTGAAGCTCCCACGGACTTCTCAACAGAAGGCATTAATGTCAGAAATTCTGTTGACAACTCGCCGTTGCTTTCCATCTCCAAGGCTTTTGCTGCTTTTGAGCCAATGAAGGAGAACACACCGCAAGATGAACTTGTTGAATGCTTCGCGGACTATACTGTCTATGAAGAGGCTCTAAAGGACGAGGATAGGTTCGGATTTTTCGCTGGGATCGGCGATGAAGAAGAATTTGAATTGTTCAACGACGCCGAGGATTTGACAGAAAAATGTCGCAAGCAGTTGTTCAACAATACCCCTATGTGGATCAAAACCAAGTTATTACTACTAGAATTTGAAGACGATGGCAGCTGCGAATCAAAGGTGCTCCCAAAAACTATTCGTTTTGCGGACGAATCAGACATAAAGAGCTCCGAATCGGAGTCCATCACAAGTATTGAAGTTACACTGGGTTTAGGCACAAAAGACACACTGAAAACCGGCAGGCTTACTAGAGTTGCATTGATGGAGTCAAAAATTAAGTGGAGCGAAATCGGGACAGCTATAGGCGAAGAAGAGGCCGAAGCTCTACGAGGGATTATTAAGAATTATAGCCGGGTGTTTCTCCATTTGACAAATAATGTGGTGGCTCCATGTAATGAGAAGATCAAAAATTTGATTAAGAAGATTTTGTCGATAAGAAAAACCCAAGCAGATTTGTTTTCACAGGCGTCAGGAGTCAGCAATGAGATATCAATCATCAGTGGGATTTTGCAAGATTTTGACAATATTGACGATATCTATTGGCGAAAAAGACTCGAAACTTGCAGTCATGGACTAGAAGAAATGGACAGAAGCTTGGGCCAAATGCAACAAGATTTAATCACTCTTCAAGGTGATTTCCAGAGCGAAATCACATCTGTGATCGAATCCATCAATAAGATCAAAGTGATTCGAGATCGAATCTTGACAAAGTATTTTCTCTTTTATGAACAAAATGAAAGTCAGGGAAGCTTTGGATCCCAGAACGTTCACCAGTGCACTTATGTTCACGAGTATAAGCAAAGGACTTTGTGGCACTACCTCACAGATGCGCATGAATTTAAGAGTTTTCTTGCAAAAGACATCGAGGTGCTATCAAACAATAAAGGGTCCGTGTCTGAATTAATAGGTCTGATTCAGGAGGCACTTTCCAAAGCTGAGCAAGAGATGCCTGGTCACTAAGAGATGTTAGGGGGAAGGTATGTTGTATTTGATGGTTTTTATCTTCTTTCAAAAATAAGATATTAAGGGAAGTTTTGCAATGTTTTGAAGAGGAAAGTATTATCTCAACTAGCAGTTTGTAATACTGAATGTATCTTTTGATGTACTAAGATAGTAGCAGAGTGATGTGTTTCAAGGTTCTCACATATATTCGATGATTTGATGTAGTTACAGTCTTCAGGCTGGAAAGGAATGTTCTTTAACGAAATTATCTGATGTATGAAAATTTTCAACAAATTTTTTCCGTTTACACTAATGACGAGCCAGTGCAACTAGTCAGTCTTCAATGAGGTAGAATCTGGTAGATCCTCTATTCCAGAGCCATGCGAGAAATGGGTGCGAAAAGTGAGCTTCAATGTGGCAGTAGGAGAGAAACCGGATTACTACCATTCTAACGAAAAACACAACGAAAGTAAGGAATAATAGTAATAATAATTAGAGATCTAAAATACAAACTGTGCCAATTTCAGACCAATTCTAACACTTTTTCGAGAATAGACTTTAGAACGCCATGGCATTCTTGCCCCAAGAAAAATCGGAGCTTGACCTGTACAGAGCTAGCACGTTACTGTAGCGAGGTCTACCGTGTCACAAGTTGCAACTAATACAACAAGTTAAAAGAAGCCAAAAACGAGTAAAACAAAAAACAAGAAGTTCTCAGAATTCTTATTTCGCCGCCTGCTATGCCAACTATCCGCTACGATGAACCCGTGGACTATATTAGCACGGGGCGAGAAGGCTGGCCTGAGGACGACTTTTATGATAATTACACGTATCTCGACTGGATGAAAGAGTCGAGTGTTAATTTGGCAGCACGGTCCACGTCGAAAAAATGGACGGTTTTGGTAGTGACCCTGCTTGCTGTTGGGTACACTGCGATTTGCATTGACCTTGGTCTGGTGTGGCTACATGATATTAAAAAGGGACTATGTTTGCTGAAATTAGACCGGTGGTCGCTTTTAAATCCGTATCTGACATGTCCTGCTGATGACTGGTACAACTGGCTGGACGTGATTGCTGGAAGCCTGTCTTTTTGGGCCGTGCTGCTCTTGGATTTTCCGATATATTTGGTGTTTGTGTGTGCAATGGTGTTCCTTGCAGGCCTTATCACATATAAAAGAGCGCCTTTGGTCAAACAGAGCGGGATCCCCGAAATCAAGCTAATTATTGCCGGCTTCAACTATCACATGGACGTGTACTTGGGCCCGCTGATGCTTTTGTACAAGGTCTTGGGGCTTATATTAGTGGTTGGGTCGGGGCTTTGGCTTGGGAAAGAGGGCCCTTTAGTGCACATTGCATGTTGTATTTTGATGGTGTGTTTTGAGTATGTGTACGGGAAAAACAAGTCCGAGGGTATTCGGCGAGAGTTGCTCAGCGCCGCTGTGGCGTCTGGGATTGCTGTGGCCTTTAATTCGCCTATTGGCGGAGTGCTTTTCGTGGTTGAGCTCCTACCGTCATATTTCACTCCGACGAAACTCATGTGGAACTCGTTCGTTTCGGCCACCATTGCTCTTGTAGCACTTTACGGCTTCAAGGCGTTCACTGACGGCAAGTATTTCATCGACGATACGTTGTTTCAGGTTCTGTTCGGTAACTTCAGCTGGCTCTTTCTGGAGACGATTCCGTTCATTTTTCTAGGCGCTGTGGGCGGGCTCTATGGCCATTTGTACACGCAAACGTACTTGAAATTTTCGGAAAAGGCATGGAAAACCCGGCTCTGGCGAAAACTAGCGGCGTTGTTTCGCACACTGGAAGCAAACGCTCCGTATATCGAGATTATTCTTGTGGCACTAGCTACGGCGGTATTGACGTTCCCCTTGCTGATGACAAAACTCCCATTGAGCGCGTTTTTGAAACTTCTCTTCAAAGATTGCCCGGCGGAAAACACCACACTGGCTGACACAAACTCTGCCAATTTCATGTGTGGGTCTTCTTCGGTCTCGACCGTTTTCAAGCTCTTGTATATTCTTGTGCAAGGCTTTCTAATTCTGTCATACAGCTACGGGCTTGCACTTCCTGGCGGTGTACTTATGCCTTCTTTTGTTTTGGGAGGCACTCTCGGTAGACTTGTGGGGATCATATCGCAAGCAATTCAAAACAAAGTGGCAGCCTCTTCGATATCCACGTGCACGGCCAAATCGTGCATTGTTTCGCCGTCGTCTTATGCCGTTGTGGGTGCCGCGTCGTTTGTGACGGGAATCACCAAACTCACGTTGTCGGTGGTGGTGATCATATTCGAATTGACCGGTGCAGTCACATATGTGCTTCCAATAATGGTGGCTGTGATGACGTCGAAGTTTTTCAACGACTACTTGTGCGAGGAGAATATCTACGACGCGTGGCTCAGCCATGAGTTCAACACCCCGAACTCAGTGGATGGTGCTCAGGTGGTGAACCTGAATAAAGGTGACGGGCTCTGCAATTTTGGAAGTATTTCTGCTAGGTTCAGGGCACGCTTACCCGATGTGGCGATCGAAACTGTGATGGTCCCGTTAAGAAAAACAAGACATTTGGTGCTTTTCCCAACAGAACCGTACACCTTGGCAAGTTTGCATGCATATTTTGCAGATGACAATCATGAAGGGTACCCTTTAATCACGAATGAACAAAAACCCGTCAATGTGGGGTACGTGACCAAGAGGTCGATTTATCGCCTGATCCTCGAGTCCATCGGCAATGTTCAAACCACTTCAGTTCTTCTATGTTTACAGGCCAAAGTGCCTACTTACATTTTACCCGACCAGCAAGCGTATGAAGAGGAGATACGAGAGCGGTTTGACGATATTTGCTTTGTGCAAGTGAAAACCGACTATCCTACAACGATCGTAAAGAAAACCGCGTCGTTGAAACAAGTGATTGAGCTTTTTGAAAGGCTCCACTTGAACACGCTTATGATAAATGATACTGCAGGACAGGCGTGCGGATTCATTGACCGTTTCAAACTCTCTCGTTTGATTCATCTGGGGTTTTCTGAACTCCAGGAACAATTGCCCTCGGAGATATCACTGGACGATGAGTTTAATATTCCTGACTATGACGAGGAAGAGGATTTTATAGAGGAGTGAGTACATGAATGTCTATGCAGAGAAAGAGCCCAAGCTTGTAAGAATTCATTTGTGGAATTCTTTTTTATTTTGGGATTCATTTTTTTTCTTTTTCTTTTTCTTTTGAGTTTTCGGGTAACAGCTTTGAGAATCAATTCCGGTTTCTCAAAGCACATGGTGACTGAGAGACCATAGTGTTGAAATCAAAACACGGTGAGTCTAGTAGTGTAGTGAAACCATGATAGGAGCATGCATTTCGGGGGTCTCATCAAAGCGGAATGTGATCTATCGAAACCGCCTGCTTAGCTTAGATGCAATTTCCCGCTCACAAATTGGTTCCACCATGTCTTCCGCGACGATGTCTATTTTGATTCCTCTATCACAAAAATCTTTCGAGTGTCTTCAACAATTTCTCTTAGTTCCGCATTGATTTCCTCGCTGAAACAATTGATTTCTCCGCGTCTTTGCGATGATTGCACGTCAGTCTTTGAAGAGTGATCAGATCTTCTGAGTGTATTTCGCCCGAAACCAAAGAATTCGCTGCCTTCGCTTTCATCGCTGCTTACCAGACGATCGACCAAGGTTAAGTCCTCACCCCACAGGGACTCCATGCTATCGTTAATCTCTAAGTTCAGCTGAATATCGATCTGGCTCGTGTTAGCTGTAAAGGTTAGCTCCCGTGCTTTTCTGTGATCCTTTCTGTGATCCTTTCTGTGATCCCATCTTTGATCCAGGGTGACCAGAGCCAGCAAATCCAAAGATTGTGCTCTTTTGAAAGCAGTTCTAGGCGCTCGATGGTGTCAACTTGTGAAACCGAGCATCGCTGATCCATTTAATTGCATCCGGCAAGGTAACTTGATCGGAATGATCTTCGGCACCTTCGCAAATTCAGCACAGAATTTCTATAGAGACTGCCTAAAGAACTTCTTAGTGGCTTGCGTTATTTCCTGATCGGGAGGTTGGAATGAGCTTGTCGTCTTGTGTGGGAGAAGCTCGACGCGGATATTTGGTGGGGAAGGGTTCTTTTCCAAGCCTTCGATATGAGTCAAGAATTTGGCCATCAAAAGTAGAACACGGCGCTCTGTGCCAACGCGAGCATAACACCGCTGAAGCCATAACTGCATAACGTCACTAGTCATACATGCATTAGCATTATTCTTCCACCATCAGCCATACTGAGAAAGATCCATTGTTTCAATTTCATGGGGAATTTTTGTATTTTCACCTTTTCCAATGAGAAATATGTCGCTTTTTCACAGTCCATTTGCGTTGCAACAAAGAACCAACGATATTCTCTGCGTATTCTTCTTTTCTTCGTCAACTGGTTTAGCTGCCAGAGGTTTTACTGTTTACTGGAGCATCTTTCCAGTCAAGTACACTCTCGCCCATATTAAAAACATCTTTCGCATTGTAATTGCTGCAGATTTCCCTTATTTCGAGAATCCCGGCTAATGACTCGCGATCAGTTGACTGTTTCTCTCTACTTATGACTCCCTGATTCAATCCCAATCGACGTTTCACTCTATGCAACCAGCCTTTGCTAAATTTGGGAGGATCTTCACCCTCAGTCTTAACCTGCTCCCAAATCTGCATTGCTTTGCGCAATAGTATATTTTCATTTACAGTTCCTCCGTTATTCTGAATGTGCTGAACGTAATTGCTTAAAACTGCTTCCAAGCGTGGCCACTGTGGACGCCGAGACCTCTTTTTCTCCAGCAGAGGTCGGATTTCATTGTCAAGATAGGCGTACTGTTCACGAAGAACTCGAGAGATTGTTGATCGGTAAACTTTACGCCCAAACATTCGAAAACACCATCCGCCATCTCAGCTTGAGTGGGTCGCGGATGTGTATTTGCAATGTATCTACAGATTTTTACCCGTTCTAGGTCTGAAAGATTTCCTCCGGGCATGTTATAAAACTGTTTTTGCTTGGTTTCTGTTTAAATGTGGGTTTATTTGTAAGGCATTGTCTCGTTTATTTTCCATTCCGAGCGCGTTTTCGCGAGGCTCAGAAACGGCTCGCGTCGGTAACGTGACTTGAGCCATATGGAAGAATCGTCATTTGCGTGTGGATGTCAAGTAATTGTCAAGTGCATGTCACGTGCCTTACACTGCTTTCACCTACCCTTGCTTCGAAAGGCACATTCTTTCAATTTTTTTATCCAAAATTCGCCAGTATGTATTTCAAGGGAGAAAGAGATTTTCCCAAAGGCTTTTTGGAAAATCTGATGTTCAAATCTGAGGCATGAGTAGTTGGGTGTGGTTTTTTCCCAAGTTAGTGAAGCATTGCGACATAACAGGGCGTGCGTCTATGGGCTTCACTGTATCGTTTGAAAAAATCACTTCATTTCATGAGTTCCAGGCCACCTTTGGGCACACTTATCATTGAGCACGCGGACACCCTCAGCGAAAATGCAGTGGTTGGAATCGATACGCAATTCTTCACGGTGCAAAGCTTTTTACGTGGTATCAAGCTTATTCCTGCAGGCCAGCATCTACTACATTATTCTGCTTCTGCTGATGATGGCACTTCCATGAGATACGCATGGTGGTTTCTGTGTACGGAAGGAGACGTCTTGAGTGTCAAGTGGCGAGAGGAAGAGGCGTGCTTTACATTGAGTGATACTTCCGCTCAAACACTCGGTGACATGTACCAATACATGGTCAGTTACCCGGAAAACATAGAGAAATGGAAGAAGCTCACCGGTTTCATAGATCCCGAAGCGCTACAAGAATACCTTTCCCGGCCGTCATACGCGGTTACTACTGCAACACCACTGGCCGAGGAAAACATGGTGCTACTAGAGGTGTTAAGAAGCAGGAAACACGATATATGCGTGTCTGACCAGTCTGCAGATGAATTAAAGTATACAATCATCCAAGCGCAGAAAAAAAGAGACAATTCCGTGGGAGACCAAGTTACAAGGGATGCGCTCGATCGGTCCTGGTACTTGAACGAGTTGTTTGGTCACGACCCAGAACTCTTACTTGCAGAGATACAAATCGCATTTATCCACTTTATTGTCTTGTGCAATTTGTGCTCGTACACCCAGTGGATGAATCTTCTAGTATTGATCCTGAGCAGCCACGACTATCTCCGAAGCCATTTCGAGTTTGCCACTGAATTTCTCAACATCCTTGGGATACAGTTGCACACCATCCCTGCTGAATACATTTTGGGCTCGCTGAGTCTCCAAGTTGTGGAAACTCAAAAGCTAGAAAAGGTCTTGGGTGGCCTTAATGAGGCCTTTGAAGGCAAATCTTCTTGGAGCGATGTTCTCGTCTTCTCACGTCAAGAGCTTGGCTTGAACCCCCCTTTGCAAAAGAGTAAGCTTGATGAGAACGAGTTCGAGATCTACGACCTTCTGAACCACGATCAGGATGATGAAAACGCCCCTGCCATTGTCCTCTGACGCGGACTCGGGATCAATAATATCACTGACGACTTTGAAGTGCGCGTCAGGGGCTATTATTCTGTCGATTATTTTGTGGTATTCTCGGCTGATTTCGAGTCCATTTTCAATTTCGGGTCCATGCCCAATTTCCGGATCCGCTTGCGTTCCTTGGTCTCCCAAAGCTTTTCCGAATACCGCTGCTTGACTTCCCTGTCGACGATTTTGCCATGCAAAATGTCTTTGCCTTGATTTAAAAGCTGGCTGTATTCCTGTCGGTAGTGCTCTTTCTCTTCAAGGGACAACCTCTTCCACTCAGTCCCGACTTTTTGCCGGGCTTCTTTATGTGGAAGATTGCTATATTTCGGATACGTGGTGGCCATGAAATAGTTCCAGGCATAAGTGAAGGTGATAGAGTCACTGTCAACCTTTCTTTGTTGCTTAAGTCCGGTGGTGACATCCACAAGATCTATATCCTCGGAATCTTCGTCGTATCTAGCCTGTTGCAAGAAAAGTTTCATTTCGTTTTCCAGCTTTACTTCCAGGGCCGTTTTCTTTTTTGATCTCGGCTTTGCTTTCACGCTTGCTGTCTCTGTCCAGTTGTCGACGATTTCTTGGATTGTTTCAAGATCATAGTTCTCCAGTGGCTTCCCTAGCTCTTCTTTGAGCTCCTTGTTGATTTGTGTTTGGGTCCATCCTCTGGCGACGTGTGTTTTACGAACTAACACCCACCCGAAATTTGTCAAGACACCATTATATAGTTCTGGACGCGTTTTCAGGATTTCAAGCGATGAATGGCTAGCATGTCTGCGAAGACATAGCGAGAAAAGAGTCGATCTATGCGGCGCTCTTTTCAAAAACATTTGCTTTTGTAATTAAAGGGCGCTGACAGGCTGTTGTATTTGGATCTGCCAAGAAGTCCAAATGGTGAAGATGTGATCGGTAAGACAGGGCTGGTCGGTTTTCCAGGCTTGAGCGAAATCGCAGCGAAATTGAATTGCAATCACGTGACTGACTACTTGAGGCTTTGCAGCCCAGCCAAAAAAGGCGAGTGATTCTTTCTTTAGTTGAAGTGAAGCGTATTGTGGGTTTGGAAACGGAAATTTAGGGTTTAAAGTACCTCGATATACTTCCTTTTATTACTTTTAATTTTAGGTTGGTGTATACTTCAGCATATCGAAAATATTTATTGAGTGAAATTATGATTGACGGACAAATTACATTGTGTGACTCTTTTAGATCGTTTCAACAAGTTCATTCGTGTGAAGAGAAGAAAAGGAGGTTGATACTTTCGGAAACGAAAATTGAATTCTGAATGATACCGAAGCTAAGAAAACCAAATTTTAGTTTTCAAGGGACAAAATCTGGGCTTGTGGTAAAGGATCAACAAAAGACAGATTGAGGAACAACGCCCCCCTCATTATTATGTTGCTGTTCTGTATTTCCATGCTTTCGACGAATCAACTGTTTCAACTTGTTCAAAGTTATTTTCTTTTGTTTTACAGATCTAATCTTTACCGAGGCCTTCAATGACGCCAATTCATGTTACATATAACAGTATAACTGATTAATGAGAGGAACTGTTAATTTTGAAGGTTCCAAATTAGACCACATCCAACTGCATTTGTTTGGTAATTATTGTCTTAGGAGGATCCATTTCTTCTGACCACCCTGCAAATAGAATTCAGCTGGCCAGCTAATAGCTGAAGATCCAGTATGTCTTTATTTGATTGACCGCATATATATGCCTCATATTAGCACACAGCTGTGATGTAAACCAACAATCGCGAGAATGTCATGGATTAATTTTTGTAACAATATGGACCCGGCTCGTCGAAATATATCCAGAATTACTATTCACGCATTTCTTTCCTGCTGATCCAAACTCTGATCTTGTTTCACAGTCTGATAATGATTACAATACAATAGAAGGATTCCGCTAATAGCACTTGTAGTCATGCCTAAAAACAAGAAGCAGCAGGTAGTTATAGATTATGAGGCAGGCATAAATGAAACAAAATTGGAACAAAATCGGAAAAAAAGGAACTACTAATTACGTATAAAAATCTTGTCCAATTTTATGCCTCCTCGCTAAAAGGAAGTAGATGGGGCTGAAGTATGTAAATCCTTCCAATTTATCCGTTGGCTTCAGCCGCCAAGAGAGAGCAGTTCACAGCGAGACAAGACTCGCACCTCGCACAAGAACGCCTGAGAGAGCGGTGGCCAGTATATGAGATATGAATCGGGCAGACAAAATGGTTAAAAGTGGAGTTAAGAAGTGTGAATCATATTCATGCTTTCGTCCGAAAGCATGAAAGAGATTTCAAAATCTTTTTGGCCTGTCTCGAAGGCTAAAATGGGTAAGTGGCAATTGTGATTTTTTTTTTCTGTTTGCGTGGGGGCGCTGGGGCACTGGGGCGTTCAAACGCATGCCACGTGACTGATAAGATGTGCCGCCACGGCTAGCCTGTCTGCAACGGTGCGGGTGCATGAAGAACAAAGAATTAGTGAGATTCACCGGCGGCCAACAGATAAAGAGCATGCCACGTGACCGAGATCTATCAGAACAATCCAACCACCACAATCTATACAATTTTAAGATCTGGTTTTTGGGTAATCGCCCGAGAGGCCAAATTCTTGATGGTTGCCAAAAACACACCAAAATTGAACAATTCTTCGGTTCTGTCTTTTCATCTGTTGTCGTGGACATATTCTTGGAACCTTTTCCCGACCCGGTCTCCTATCTTGCGAGTAAGCGAATAAGAGTGACAGCCTGCCCCACGCACCAGATTTTCACAGATCAGAGATACGCACTGCGAGGCTCTCCGCCTTTTTCTGAAGCGCACAGTTTTCCACGCTTGACACCCGAACCTTAATTTTTTTTTTAATTTTTTTTTGTCCCTTACCTTTTTCTTTGCTACTACTTTCTTTTTTCATATCCTTTTGTCCTCACCTTATTCTTTCAAAGACCAACTGGTCCGCTTGAACTCTTGACTCCCTCAACAAGGCACGAAAGAGATTCCAGTGCCTTAAATACCAGTGAGCGAGACAGTGAGATTAGACTGCTCATACTCAAGTTTCCTTGACCAAGAGAAAATAACACAAAACACATACACCCATACAATCCCACACAAATAGGGCAGGAAAATGCTTCTGCCCCGATCGCCACTTTTCCCTGATGCATCCTTGAGGCTTTTGCACCCGCTGAATAGTGACGACCATGGCTCACTTTTACCCCTGTTGCCCAGTGAGCCGCATATTCTGACCCTGACATTACAGGTGTTCATTGTACCCGCCGAGAAGCACTTGTTTGTGCAAGGATTTAAGCCGGCCGAGTACGAGACACGCCCGCCAACGTTGCTCCGTGGTGCACTTGTCTTCCGGGTATTGAAACCCAATAAAATCAAGGCGCTTACGTTGACCTTTAAGGGCACGCAAAAGACGGATTGGCCCGAGGGAATCCCGCCCAAACGCAACACGTATTGCGAGACAAATGACCTTGTGAACCATCTGTGGCCCTTCTACAACGTGGACTCGCATACCCCGCACTTTGGCGCCGACATGTGCGTGCCGTTGGCGAAACCGGGTGTCCATGAAGACGTGTCTCACTTGAGTCTCGACACGCTCCATGTGAGCCACGGCAACAATTTGCTAGCGGTACCGGAGCAGACTCATTATCTTCCCGGATCGCTGTTCGCCGCGTCGCTCATGAAACGCGCCACTTCTACGGGTCATAGTCTCTCTCCCGTGAGCTCATTTCCTGACTTATCTGCGGTTCTTTCTTCGCAGCTGAATGCATCAACAGACGTCCATATGAAGCCCGGACACTTTGTCCCTGGCGATTATGTCTACAACTTCGAGCACCCGATTCCGGCGCTGTCGCCCGAAACCGTACTGGCAAATTTCGGTAACGTGCACTATTATTTAGAGGCGCACGTGGCTCGCCTGACAACATTCAAGTCGAACCTCAGCGCAAGAATCCCAATCATTGTGGTCCGTGTTCCTTCCGATAATAGCGTGGAGGAGAACGAACCCATCATTATTGAGCGCGATTGGGAGGACCAGTTACGGTACGAGATTGTTGTGGCAAGCAAATCGGTCGTGCTAGATACCTACTTGCCTTTGTCTCTCAAGTTCATCCCGCTCTTTGGCAAGGTGGCACTCCACCGAATCAGAGTGTTTATCACCGAAGACTGTAACTACTACTGCAACAACAAAACAGTGCACAGGACAGAGCCGTCACGGCGGTATCTTTTATTGGAACATAAGGCCAAGCGAAACCAATCGCTTTTGTCCAAGAATGGTGGCCGGTCCACCACGGTAGAACCAGACGACGAAATCTTACCGCGCGAGTTGGAGTTCCAGATGTATGTTCCGTCCACAGTTAACAAGAAGTACGACTATTCGATCCACCCGGACACGGCCGTGGAAACTATCCAGTGCCATCACTGGATCAAGATATCCTTGCGGATCTCGAAGCCTGACCCAGAAAATAGCGAAAAGCGCAAGCATTTCGAGATTCTGATTGACTCCCCCATCCATCTCTTTTCACCATTGGCTGCCCATCAAAACACCCTTCTACCGGTATACAGGTCAGAGCCCGAATTCTTGCCTGAGTATACCCAGCTGGCGCCCATGTCGCCCGGTGTTACTGTGATCGATGCTTCAAGACAGCAGAGTAGTCTGCTGCTTTTTTCAGTTTTTGGGAATCATAAGCTGGATCCACCAACTACTCCACCACGACCAGCGAGTCCGATTCATTTCCAGCATATTGCGAGCTCAATAGACAACGATGCTCCTCTTCAGCGCGATAACGACGTGCATCTTGACGCAAACCTTTACGAACCAGACAACGACCAAGTCTTGAGTGCGATTGGATCTCCACAAGCTACAGCATTTAGCCCCTTGGCATCTCCTATTGGAAGCCCCGTCAGAAACACCATTGAGCCTTCTCTGGAGCCGCCTTTGGAGCCGCCTCTGTTTAATATTTCAGGTGTTGCGGATGAATCCTTACCACCAGCATATGAGCAGCGTAGCCTGTTGTTGGATTCGTCTCCATTGAGACTAGATAATCCCGTCGGAAATGCACGCGATCTATCTCCAGGGCCAGGGGGAATCAAAGATAAGCTCAACCGACAGTTTGAAACCAGAGGAAGAAAAGGGTCTTCTGCCAAATCCTCCCTCAAAAGTGGCAGCACAGTTTCACACAAAAGCGACGAGACCAAAGGATTGAAGCCTGGTATGCAAGAGGAGATCAAAGAACTAAGACTTGATATCCCCAACGAGACAGCAAATCTTGTTGGAAGTTCATTTGTAGCTTCACACCAATTTCAGCTACTGAACGGAAACGAATCTCATGGGTTGGACCCCAGTTTTGATATCACTGATTTGGGCGCACCCTCTTTACAAAAGGTGCAGAGTTCGATATCCCGAAACTCGTCGATTTCCCTAGCAAGCTACAGAGGCAGTGTTCAGGAGAGCGATATTGTTCAAACGCTTCCATTGTTGTCTTCCGACCCCAGCCGAAACGAGCCGAGATATCTGATAGATTCAGGAAGTCTTCTTGACCCGATGGGGTCCACGAGTGATCTTGTCACGTCGAGACATGTCGATGATTTCGGAAGTGCTAGCAATTTTATTCATTTCCGAAACCCACGATTAAACAAACACTACCAAGAAGACATACCAGATGATGATGACGAGCGTCTTTCAATGGCTTTTGATAAGAGGCGCCAGAAAAGCTTTGGAGTCATTCCACATATGCCCACATCAGAGAGCCAGCTGGGCGATGAGACCGACGTGAGCAAAACTACTGTGAATGAAATTGGACACCCGCCCAAGACGATGTCTTTTCTTGTACCAAACGAAGCTCAAAACATGATGTCGAACTAAAGAGACTCAAAATATGATGTCGAACCAAAGAGACTCATTGTTTGGACAACACGCTAGCGATATTATACTTTTACTATAACTAAATAGTGAATTTCTCTGATGTCTTGTTGTCCACAATCTCGCCATCTCTCTCCTCTAGCTCTCCGAGCCACTCATACAAAACACCCAAGTCCCGGTTGGCCAAGTCTTCCCGCTCACAAGCTTTGAGGTACCATTTTTTCGACACAGCGCCCAAAAACAAGGAGCGTTTGGCAGTTTCAGCACATCCAGTGGCCAAAACCAAATCTTTTTTGGTCAACTTCGTTATGAACCCGCCCTTATAGCCCACGTCAGCCGGCATGTTGGATTCTTTAGGGTACACATCTGGAATGGGACAGTTATCAACAGAAGCCCACGATTTTCCAGTGGATACCGCAACAAGTTTGGCATATTGCTGTAAGTTCAAATTGAATGCCTTGGCCAATTGGAATGAATCGGCAACAGCCAAGTTGGTGACGGCTAGCAAATAATTATTTGATAATTTCGCAGCAAGTCCTGATCCGTGCTTGGACCCACAGGGAAATATGTTTTTTCCCATGATGTTCAAAAGTTTGGTCAAGGGAGGAGACACGTCCTTGTGGCAGGTCCTGGAGAGCATGAACGATAATGTGGCCTTTCTTGCACCAGCCACTCCGCCAGAAACAGGCGTGTCAATAAAGTCAAATTGCGGAATCTCCTTTTTGAGGTACTCGTGGACTTTTGTCGATGTTTGGATGTCAATTGTTGACGAGTCCAAAATAGTGGTGCTTCCAGAAGGAGAAGTGGGGATCTTTTTTTGAGCCCTTACTAGTTCCTCAACAATCACTTTCACGTGCTTTCCTTCAGGCACCATGGTAATGATAAAGTCCAATTGCTTGTCAACTTTAGTAACAAAGTCAGAGGTGCTACCAAGGGCTTTCAACAATTTTTTGTTGGCTGGATTCTCTTTGGTGACGGAATTAACAAAAGCTTCCGTTGCTTCTGGGACAACATCATGCACATAGAGTTTATCCAGAGGCTCCAATGCATTGTATATGTGCCTGGCCATATACTGGCCCATTTGTCCCAACCCAATAAACCCATAATTTGCCAAAACAGGCTGATATCCCGAAAAGCTCCGGCGAGCCACCCAAGCAGAATATGGGAGACGGTGGAAATTCCCTCTGATCATGGTCACGTGCAGTGGAATCTTCCAAGTATAGTGAAGAACACAGTACAGCGATTTTAGTAACAGGCCAAAAAATACAAAAAAATTGAACAATTAGCCGTGCCAAATGAGAAATCTGCGTCACTCAAGCCATAATTGACGTTGGGATTCCACCTTTTATATATCACAGGCTGCGTGAAATTACACAAGAACTGCCCCACATTTCTTGTGCTGCGGGCCTGCATCAGTGAGCAATATCCACGGAAACGAAAATTGGGGTAACAACAAGGCGTGTGAGGTCTGCCAAGGCAATAGGGAATCTTCAAAAAAGAATGACAAAAAATTGAAATATCGACTGACATAAAAGAAAGAGGCGAGTGAAGTGGAATGATTTTTTTTCTTTGAGATCTAGGTGGGCTGGTTCGAAATTGGGTGAAATGCGTTGCTGAGCACGGTGTCGGGTGTGGTACGACAATTCTAACGGGAATGAATTGTAGGAAGAGAAATAAGAAATGAATTGTTAGAAATGAATCAAGAAATGAAATATAAAAAATGAAATATTAGAAATGAAATATTAGAAATGAAATAGGGGTCAAGGGCGGATATCTCGATGGAATCTGGTTTTCGCTTTTTCTTTTATTTTTATTTCTTATTTTTCTCTTTATTTATGACGGAACCAAACAGTTTCCCCTGTCAGCTTCCGCCTCTTTCATTGTCAACAGTGACTTGGACAGTTTGGATGTTCTGATCGGAATTTCAGTGTCCCCCACATTTTTTTTTTATTTTCGCGCATCTGGAGCCCCACGGTTTGGAGCCCAATTTTCCTGCCGCTAACGGGCGTGTGCAATACAGTACCTATCCCAGAATGTGAAACTATCATAATGTCCACTTATTATATGAAAGAAAAAAACAAATTCTTATAATTGAATTGGCCAGTTTATTTTGAAGAATTGCTTATGTGATAATGGAGTCTACTATGCCCTCGTTAAAAGGTGAGTAGGCATATGTGATAAGAACAACGTTCGTTTGAAAGTCCTGGTAGAGATTAAAGATCAAGTAGTGGATGGAAATAAAAGGTTTCCGGTACATTTAGACTGTTCTGCGTGAAACTGAAAAAGACCCAGGAAAGACAACGTTCGTGGCCATGAATTTGGAGATTGGCAAGGCCGAAATTGGCAATCTTTGCAACTTCTTCTGTGTCATTGCATTTACATTTCTGGCTTTCTGCCAGATTGTTCAAAGGCTGGGGTTGATGCTGTGTGGATTTCATTGGCCAGAGAAAGTGTGCGCGCATACAGTTCTACCCCATGAATTCAACTCGTTGCAATTTTGCAGCCGAAAAGGGAGATTCGACGTCGAAAACCCAAATAGACAGAACGTGCAGATCTTTTGGCATGAATAACTGAGAATGACGACTCAGAGCTGTTCTTGAAAATTCTGTGGCCTGAGTCATCTGGTCGACTCCACATCGGTATCCCGTTTTTTGACAGTTTAAGCCTGCGTGTTGGAGCTCACAGAATTTACAATAGTAACCGGGAATGCTGTTGAATGTTCTGGCTTTTGAGAGATCAGGCATAATTATGCATGTTGATAAACTTATTCAGCGACTCTACAGCCCGTTGCTAGTGGCAGTAGTAGTCAGTCTTATAGCATGAAAAGTGGTACTCTTGTCACATTTGTCGCGTGTTAAGGCTTTCGAGAAGAAGTGGGGAATGATTCGCGAGGTGTAGTATATTTTGGGAAATTCTAAGAATGAGAAACGGAGCACTAGTGTAAAAGGCAACACTACGAGTAAGCATTACCTCAGAAGCTCTCTTCCCTGATATTTTTTTGTTTCGAAAGTACTAGGTTTAAGAATTAGTTTAATTGGCCTGTTTCCTTCTCTGATGTACCCAGGTAGCCCTCAAAAAGATTTCCTTGGGGATATAGTTTTTCATTAGAATTGCCGCATTTATATTGGTGAGATGATGGATAAATCAGTAGCACAAGGCCGTGAGATGATGTCGATTCTGTTTCTGAGCAAGATTTAAAATACTCAGTCTTATTTTCTTCGGCATTTTTTGAATTGTGCCAGAAATGTTAATACACGAGTCATTGACTCACATGTGATTAAGGTCATAGACTCGCATTTGATGAAGGTCATAGGTCTTGCATTATTCAGGTCATATTCATAAATAGCAAGAGCTGGGGCTGTTTGAATTAAAGTCAAGAACCCTAGGCGTCGGCGACCCTATAGGTTTTAATTGCCCTTAGCGTTTGGATTCATAAAGGCATTAGTCTTTACGATTAGTATACTAAACTTGGCCAGCTATTTTCGGTCAGAATATTGGTTCCATTTGACATGACCACCAGAATTGCTTTGACTTACGCTAGAGATTGCAAAAAAAACTCCAAGTGAAGACAAAAGAAAAGAAAAGGAGTAGTAAACGTAAAAGGATAATTGAACCTAAAGCAATCTCTGGTAACAAGAGACGCGCATGGGATTGAATCTGCCAATGGCTTGTTTAGTTATCGATTTACTTTCAAAGTTTTCTTAATTTCAAGATCGTGACAAAGTTACACCAACAACAAAGTGCCTTAAGTACATTTCCCATCAATTTGTTCGATCTCACCGAGGTCATAGAAAATAAAGTCGGGCAAAACACGAACTCTTAGACTTTAGTACCAATCGCGTGCTTAATCTCGGCAATAACTTTTCTCTAGGACATTATTTTTCTTCTTGTCGCGCATCAGCCGTTGAGATCTTATCGCGTGCGGAAATGATGCGGAGTCGTCGCTTGCCTGCGCAGTATAAATAGGAACCATGTTGCAGGCATCCGAATGACTTAAAAAGCCGGTGGAGCGGAAAAAAAGAGAAGGACTGAAACCACGGCAAAACACTGAAATTTCACCAAAATACCACCAAACACTGTTGGAACACTGTTGAAAAACTCCCGAAACACTTGGAACTATGTCTAATAACTCCGCAAGCAGCCAAGTGCCAGAAAAAACTAGCTATGGCACACGCAAACCCGGCCCAGCATACTTTCCACAGAAAGGCCTGAAGATCTATGCCGACAAAGACCTTTACACGAGAATTGCGCAGGCGGCAAAAACCAAAGTGGAATCTCACTTATGTGCACCCAGATCGGGCCTCGCAATTAAGGTGCCGGCAAAATCAATTGTACGCTTGACAACGCCAAAAGGCCCCCAGGTATGTGACTTGAATATCTGGAACCAGCACAATCCGCGAGAGCGGTTTTGGGCCGCCAGAACCCGGCAATTGCACTCGGCCCACGTGCTGACTTTCGACCGGTTATGGTCAATCTTGCCTTTTTTGCGTCCATTGGTAACCATCACAGCAGACACCTTGGGCGGCCGTCATACCGAATGGGGAGGCAGAATCAATGACACTTTAGGAACTCGTTGCGATCCTTACGTCGACAAGTTGATTTCGGGCGAAGATAACGATTTCCACTGCCACCTGAACCTTGTGCGTGCAGTACTCCCATTTGGGTTGACTGAGTTCGACGTGCACGACGTTTTGAACGTGTTTCAGGTCACGGGGCTCAACGAGTACGATCAATATTTTATGGAAGCGTCGCCAGCCACGGAATCGGACTACTTTGAGATGTTTGCTGAGCAAGACTTGATCATTGCTATTAGTGCCTGTCCTGGAGGTGACTTATCGAACTGGGACTGGGGTGAAAAAGAGGGCGACGACCTGAAAATGCAGGACAACTGTAGACCCTTGGGAATTGAGGTGTACAAGATCGACGACGAGTCTGTATTGGAAGGCTGGACTGCTCCGGAATACGCTCCATATAAGGGCAACCATGGGTTAAAATTCCCATCTGCGGGCGTATAGAAGAGTGTCAGTTATGTGATGCTCTTTTGAGGATTGACACTTTAGAACCAAGTAAACACTGGACTAGATTTGGGGATTCATGGGGAGGTTTCCAGTTTCTCATAGTGCCGGAGAGGAGGTCAATGAAATTGGTGTTAAGTACTAGAACAATTGAATTCGCCGAATCTATGTGTACCGTGGTACTGGTAAGGAAAAAGAAAATAACAAGTGCGACCTTGTGTTCAATCTTATCTTGAAAAACAGGTTCAGTAAACGTAAAATCAGTTGTATTCATTGTGAATGTAGACTCGGGCTGGCTTTTTAGAGAACAATGGGAAAAAGACCACCTATTAATGTACTTTTCCAGCGGGCCCTGGGGTACTTGCAGAGAGACTCTCAACTGGTAAGTATCGGTAACGGACTATACGGGCAGTTGGGCGATTGCCCGCATAGACCTTGAGACCCACCCCCTAATCAGGGTGTCATGTCCCAAGTGATCTCGAAATTGAGATAGACGGACCGAGGGAGGGTGATGAATGACCTCATCATTCCGAAAGATGAGGTTCTCGGCACCCGATGTAGACAATCCCACGTTCCAAATAACGCATTCCCGAGGGTCCCGAAGACTATCAGAATTGGAAAGAGGATTGATGTCAATGTGATTCGATATGGGTCATTACATGCTTGGCAGCAAACTTGGATTAGCCAGGCTTTACCAGGGTGGACCCTTCTTTACAGGAAGTGTGCTAATATTTAAGGTGAAATCATCTAAAGGCCATGATTGAGGCTTTTAGGGGATTTTCATTTTTTTTCATTTTAAAGAAACATTAAATTACAGGGCTGCCCCTAAGTTAGGCTCATGCCTTACTCAGGGACGAAAAGCTCCATCACTATAGAATAGCACCCGTAATAAAGCGCATCCTCACACCAGGTGGTTAAGAAAAAATAATTTTGTTTTTGGTTGAGATCGCATCAACTACAGTCTATTCTAGCTAAAGGGGACTTGCATCTAGAAATTTCCCTCGTTCCTCGGTCGTTGTTTTGGTGTTGGCCTAAAAAGTAGGTGCATGGCTATACAATTATCGAGGAATCCGGGTTCCTCTATCGTTTCTTTCGGTACTGTTGCAAATGAGAAAAGTTTAGAATAACTAACTATGGTAAATATGGCTAATATGGTAAATATGGCTGCAAAACGCCGTGGGCACGTAAAATTGCGACAGAAAACCACCGTGGAAACTCAAAATTGCTTTGTGAAGCTGTAGTCTTTTAACGAGCGACTATGAGTTTGTCCCATGATTCGAATCCAGTATAAATATTAGAAAAGATGTAAAAATAATGCACCTACCATTACTGGCATCATACACGCATCATACAGGCATGATGTGGAAATTGAGATATCTACCGAAGTCCCCGGATCGATCGACAAAGAGGAAGAGCTTGACGGTAGGATAAAGAACTTTACACAAAGAGTCGCATTGAAGAATCAATCGGCACAGAAAAATATCTTCAACTGATATTGGCCAAAATAACGCCAGAAACTGAGACCAAACAACCGAGCGTTTAACCAAGCGACTTTAGATTGTGGGTGGCGAAGAATTCTTCGAGGCGACGATAACAGTAACAGGACAACCAAGCGCACGCGTCCGGTCTCATAGATCACGATACAGATTCTCAAAGGTAGGACAAAATCCTGGAATACTTGGGTGGGCAAGAAATCAAAAATTCTAGAAATATGCCAGTTGAGTCAAGTCAAGGGCAGAAGTCAATACTTCAGAAGAAGAGAGGAGATGGTCGTCTTTAATCAAACATTGATTTTCAATAGGGACCTAGCCTCATTGTACATAGTTATACTGAAGGAAATTCATCAATGTCGGTTCAGACGCGTGAACGTGAACTAAGGTTAATGCTCATATTGAGAAAAGTCACTTCAGTTGTTGTTTCTGGTGAAAGTGCATATGGACTCGAACCATGCACACATTCCTGGTTCGTCCTTCATACCCAAGCCGGTGGTCAAGAAAATAGCGTCCCCTATAGCGAGAATAGACTGTAATATGCTCGATGGGTTAATTTCATTCGTCGAGAAGTGTAAACTAAGACGACTGTCTTCTGAGAGAACTCGGGGAAATCCTTTGTGCTTTTTTAATCGGGGCCTTCAAAGAGAGACCCTCAACTGGTGAGCATATGAAACGAAGCACACAAGCAGTTGGATAATCGAAAGTGACTTTTTTATGAATTCATGCAAATATCTGCGCGAGGTAGACGAACCGAAAGATAACGAGTAATATGTTAGAATCATTCCCATAAAAATACGGGAGTCAACTCACTTGTCCCCACCATCGATCGAGTTATTCGTACTATCGTGGCTGTAGTCTCAGGATATCTCAGTTCTCACCCGGTACAATATTTCGTTCGCCTGCCTCCAGCTTCTAGGTGGTCCCGTCAATAGAATTTCCAAGCCACTCGCTAAGCTCATCGTCAACAATAAACCCGGCAATAGTGCTACCAGTGTATTTCAAGTGGTCGCCACGTTTCAACACAGCCTGCAAAAACTGAAACGCGTCTTTCACTTCCTCAACTGCACTATCTACAGCAAAGTTCAGCACCAACCCATTCTTATCCACATCTATAGTGACGTTGGCTTGTTTGGCTTCATTGAATAGCTTGTGCTGGAACTTTGGGGTCGCCCCGTACCTCCACTCCCACTTCATTAGCTCTTTCTTCAGTTGGGTGATCTCAAGCGGAAGCGCAGTCGACTCGTCAATAGTAAAAACGTCACATTCGGGCTTAGAATAGGCGTCCACAAAGCTGCGAAGACCCAAGAGATCCGTTTGGTCCAATTCAGAGTCGGTTTCAGAGTCGGTTTCAGAGTCGGTTTCAGAGTCAGTCACGGAAGCTGAAACTGATCCGAAACGCTCCTGAAACCCAGTGACTACTGCATTTATGAACTCGTCTCTGGATATATGAAGGTTTGCCACAGGAGACTTGACTGACTTGACCGCAGCAGTGGAAATGACTTGTCCCAACTTGGACTCATCTCGGTGTAAGAGTTTCCGTAAAATATCTAGCTTCAGATCCAAGAGCATAGTACCATGGTGATAGGACCGGCCTTTCGATAGTTTATAAGCCGATCCGGAAACCTTTTTTCCACCAGGACTCGTGACAATATCTCCCCTTTCGTTCACAGTAATCTTCTGGAGCATAGAGGGGATGGAATTGACCGCCCGAACCACCAAATTGGCAAAGGTAAATCGGTCAAACTTCTCTTTGGTCGTCATAAACGAGTAGTTGACATTTCCCATATCGTGCACGACGGTGCCTCCACCTGATTTACGCCTAACTAGAGGGATTTTAAGATTTGTTAGTAGTGGCATGTTCACTTCTTTCCAGGGGTTCTGATTTTTTCCAATCACTACGCACGGCGAGTTCACGTAGAACACAAGCCGATTGCAGTTTTGCCCCTCTTGTGGAAGTGGCATCTGGTTGTATATGTAGTCTTCAATTGCCAAATTGAGAAAAGGATCTGATAGTCTAGAGACAAAAACCGCTGGCTTAGCTTGTGTTGCAAGCTGCTCAAAGGAGACAGGCTTTGTTTGTGTATGTATTTGTGTTTGTGTTTGTGTTTTTCTGAAGTTCACATCTTTTGAAACAGAACCATCTGTGAAATCCACACTTCGTCTGTATTTGGCAGGTAGAGGATTGGGAACATCTGTCTCTGTATCGGGAACCCCCAACTTTTCTCGATATGCCTTTACTTCTGGAGACTCTCTGTAGTTCTGAAAGTCCTCCAAATTGAGCAAGTTCTCATCAGCCGGTGTCAAGTCATCACGAAATGGAACATTGTGGAACTTTCTTAGAGGATATAATGGCTTGTTGAAGTATAGAAATGACCGGACACTGCCTCGTAGAAGTTTATTTATGAGCATTCTAGGAGAAGTAGATCAAAGCTTTAAACAATTTTATTGAGATTAGGTCATGAACCTTTCAAGAACTTTGGTGTTATATTTTGCTTGAGCAACAGAATAAATGAGATAAAGATAGCACACCTGATGGCTTTATTGAAGAAGGCATGGTGATGTCAAACGACTAACGCGCCTGCAGAAACAGCGACATTTTCTGCACACGAGCAGCACCTCTGCGAGTGAAGACGTCTTGCTTCCAAAGCATTTTGCATCTTCCACCAAAACCTTGTAACAATCCCTCGGAAGTGCTGTAATTCTATTGCAACTCATCGTCTCGGAAGACAATATTATTTTGAGTATCTTTTATCTTCTTTCATAATCGAGCCATGAATCGTGACTACACTCTTGAGAAACACCTTCTAACGCGATGCTATTCTTCTCAAAGCCAAATAGAGACCCTCATAGAAACGAGATATAAAAATAACGAGGCTTCAGATCCTCACCTTATACTTCTACCAACTCTGGGGGTCGAGGGTGTAAAGGCCCTGACGACCAATCATTTGAACTTGATGAAAAACCTGGCAATAAAACCTTCGCCGCTGAGAAAGACCAACACTAGACAATCGATGAAGATATACATCAAGCGGACTTTGGCGGCGCAACAAAAGGCTGTAAAAAAGGTCAAGGAGTGCCAGCGGAAGGGTGCAATATGCGACATTGATAAGCTTCTTTCCAAGTACAAAATCCCGAGATTCGACGTATATTTGCAGCTTCATTCGTTATGGAAGAAGTACATCCAGGATCTACTATTTGGTGACCAGAAGAACCCAAACCTCAACATGATTTTGCCGAAATTGTCCACCGCAGACTATAATGGGTGCCGGCTTAAAGTGATCGAATCGAAGGACCGGAATTTGGTGGGTGTTGAGGGAATTGTGCTTTACGATTCGCAGCACTCATTTATGGTTGTAACTCCGCAAATAAAAGAGCTGAACCACGTGATTTCTCCAGCACAAAGAGTTGGTGGGTTGAAGGTGCTTTCAAAAAGAGGTACGATGTTTGCATTCGAAGTCGAAACCGGTTTAAATGAGACAGTTGGCTTCACAATATTGGGATCGAGATTTGAACTCCGCGCAGTAGATCGGGCATCGAAGAAGTTCAAGAGCCATAGCGTGGAGGACATTTATTAAGGGGTATGAGTATTTCTTGTGGGAATCTGTCTTTTCATGATAATTACTAGGTTTGGCGTCGAAGATGCAATAATTCGGGGGTTGCGATATCGATCTAATAAATTTAAAGAAGTACAAGAAATTTTAGAGTAGCGAAGTCTCGTGTCCTGGTGATGGAATGTATGATATGGGCCGCTTTTATTTTTTAAGAAATGATTCACATTGATAGACAATGTGATTATGAAAAATACACAACTCTGTTCGTTTGGTTGTATCTTATGCTACCACATTCTTTTTTTTTCAAAGATGAATCGATATACTCGCAATGTCTCTCGAATAAGAGAGTCAGAAAGAAATGGCGCACGAGCTTCAGCTTATACCTCTTCCAAAAGCCAACATCTCGCACCATTACCAAACTAAGTACACCTGTTGCTTAAAGCCTGCAATCAGTGCAAATAGAAAATACCATGAACTAGTTAGCAGATGTATTGGCGCAAGCTCCCAATATTTTTGGAATGTTAACAGCGCATATCTCCAAAATCCCTCTTTACACTAACAAGAGCTTGACATTCTCAGTTTCCGCAAACCGCGCCTCCCTACTGCCTTGCCCACGCATCTAAATATGCAATGTCAGACTTTTCAATGTCGTCATTAATCACCGAATGGTGGTCGAAAAGATCAAACGGGCGAGAAGTGGTCAAGTCTTCCACGAAGCTCTTTTGTAGGTGCAGAAGATTTGGATCTTCAAGGTATTTTCTCCCGTACCCCGCTTCCAACACACTCTGCCATGTAGCCTTATAAACATCGTAAGTTCCAGGCACTAACTCGATCTTGTCGTCGAATATAAGCACCTCGCATATGGCCCGGATATCGCTGGTGGCCAAGTCGATGTTGGTGATGTTGTGAGAGACAATGAAGTCCATGATCGAGTCCAAAGTGGTAAAGCCAGTGTGGTTGGCCGGATACACACTCAGAAAGATGTTGGTATTGGCCGTGGGCTCCTGAAATGCTGTGGGAAACGTTTTCAGCGAGATGTAACGCCAAATAACCGTCAAAAGCGAGTCGATGAATTCGGTATCGAGCTCGCTATCGGTAAACCATGGCCCTCCCGTTACGTCAATCGACGGCTGGAGGTTGTATAACATATATATCTTACGAGTCGGGTGTTTGACCGATTTGATCAGCTTGATGTAACGTTGCAGTTCCAACAGCTTGAGACACCGCATGACAATGTGCTGGTGCATGTTGGTTTTTGCTTTCAAGGTCTTTGTCCAGATACCTTCTCGTCCAGAAGCTTCGATATACGTGTATATCATCTGCTCGTCGTCGTTCATCGACGTGAGTTTTTTCGTTTCTGAAAGCGAAATGGCCTGGAACCGCAAGTCGTCGCCTACTTTCGCCAACTTGATCATTTTGCGGTCTATAAGGCTTTGAGTGAGACCCAAAAGCTTGACAAGATCGGATTCATTGATAAGCAGTTTGAGCTCCTCTTGCGAGAACAATTTCGACGCTGGAGACTCGCTCATTCGTTGGTACAAGAGGTCTGCCCTAGTGAAGTCAGTCATTGTGGAAACGATTGCAAATTGTGTTTGAAGGTATTAAAGGGCGATTGATTGAGGCAACGAGTGAGTGAATATTGAGGCCAGACAGTAAGGAAAATTAGTCAATTAACTGAGTTTTGGCTAAATAGTTGATGACCTGAGTTTTGCTGAATAGTTGATGACCCGAGTTTTGCCTGAATAGTTGATAACCTGAGTTTTGCCTGAATAGTTGATAACCTGAGTTTTGCCTGAATAGCCGATACCCTGAAGTAAGACTGAACAGTCGGTGATTTCAATTAATGAGCTGAATGTAGTAGTGACTGGACACAGAGAGACACGTCGACTGAGGTTATCAAAAGCCTTATCAAGGTTTGAGAAATACACGTTCTTTTGTATGTCCTGAGGAGCACTCCACAGTTATAGGCTTGATGAAAGAAATTTATCAAGAGCCGTGGTGGATTGGGTATCCTCTTTTTATTTTTCTTTTCTTTTCTTTTATTTTTATTTTTCTTTCTCTTTTTTTTTTTTTTTTTTTTCTGTCTTCCACAACACAGGTCTGCTCGATCTACAACACTGTACTGCCTCCTTCTCTTGCCGAGTGCCTGGATCGCGATGGTGGTGATGCACAACCAAATGCTTTGAAGAACGAGGGCACGAAAAAAGAATGCAAGATTAAAATATCCTGGTTATCCAAGGCTGTAGCGACAGAAGCAACACCATACCGCCGGACCCGCGAAAAACTAAAATGAAGTTGATGCCTAGCGCGCGCCCTTGGACTTACACCTTTAGATCTTTAAATCTTCAAGTCTCCATCCTTGAAGTGTGCGGGGATGTTAAGTGACGAAGACAACGAGGAACCGGTTCTCAAACCCGTGTTCAAGGCCAGGGGCAAACGCAAATTGGCGAAAGGTAAGCGGCGAATACGAGAGATTGACGAAGAAACGAACAATCCTCAAGACCAACCAGTATCTCTGTTTGGAAGCCTTAAAGTTTCGGTGACCTCTGAGCCCTCACTGAAAGTATCTCGCTGGTCGAGGTACCAGGTACTTAGTGAAGCTGCAGACCAGGATAAGAATGAAGGGAAGTTCTTGGAAAGTGCCCAGGTTTTGCATGAGAAAGCGCTGCCCATATTCGAAAAGGGACAAAAGATAGAAGGGTTTGAGGAAGACGTGCCTATTTTGAACGAAGAGCACATAGCCCTGAGTTTTATATCTCCGGTTGAAAACAAGGCGTATACGAGGCTCGAGGTCCCCCAAAACACCAACACGTTTGTGCTCAAAGAGTCTCATTTTAGAGACACACCTCACGTGTTTATCCCGCTTGAAAAAGAGTACGCGGATAAGTTTGGCAATGTTCTGGATGAGGAAGACCCGTGGCAAAAAGAGAAGGGTTTGGCAAAACTTGAAGGGGACGATGAGGAGTTTGATGACGACGTAGAAATGGTACACGATGCAATACCCAATAACTCGTTTTACTTCGATAGTTTACCCCACGATCGAATGCTGGGTGGAAGGAGGGATTTGGGCGACATGTACGATCTGGAAGTGTCTCTAGAAGACATGAGTGGGGATATCACACCAACAAAAGTACTGGATATCCCGGATGCAGCCGATGTATTGAAACAACTCTCGGAGAGATTGGCCCAGTTGGATGTGGGGATCAAACTGAAGGAGGAGAGAAGGCTTGCGTTGAAGGAGTCATTGGCGGATTTACAAAAACAGCGGCACGAGGCAATTGCACAACTTTAAGGCTCTGGAGGAAGAGAGAGAAGAAAATAAAATTGATAAGATCAATTCACAGCAAATCCTGGAAAATGGACTCCTTGTGAGCCGGAGTCCTTAAAACCATAAAATCGATCCTCAAGTATGGGGAAAAGGGTCTCCATTGGCCGGGAGTCTGGCTAGTTATAAGTTTTCGGCAATTTTCGGTGGAAAAGATTCCGTCTTCTTTTCGACTGAACCCCCGGGAACTATCTTACTTGAAGTTGTAACCCGCTTTACAAGCGTATGAAAGCATTTTCCTTGCTTTTTACGAGTCTCCGCATCAAATTTGCACCATGACAGACTACGATGATAGATTACCCCGTCGCGCTACTTTAGTCTGTTGATATCAGAGATAAAGCACGAAAGGTCTTTCAAGAACGCTTAAAAATATCAATATATTCAACGAAGCTATCAAGGCTATTTTTCGTACAGACCTGCAAAGAAAAAGTAGTTTGATGTCTGGAATAGCGAAGGGCGATATTATAAGCTTATTAAAAACCTGTTTATCCGCTCCTTCAGCAGAGAGGTTGGACTCAACAACTATATCTCTGGGTTTAGATGAGTCATTACTGTGAAAGTTCCCCAATAATCAGGCTCTCGATCCGGATGACAAACTGTTGTATTTCGTCGGATGAGGATGCTGATTAGTAAAATCACGACGAGCCTTATGGTACACTGATGAGAGAATCACGCTACAAATGAGGCAAAGGTGTCTCAAAGACAAAGTTTTTTATGGAGTGAACGAAAATAGCTATGAAATCTAGAGATACTACTACTCTAATCAAGCCAAATACCTTCATTTATCCATAGTTTTGCAGTTAGAACATTAGCACAGGACAAAGTGCAGAAATCTTAACATACAGAAACCTCTCCCTTATGGGCAAAGGAGTCTCATTTCCCGTTAAGCCGGACTTTCAGCGGGCAAAAATTGAGTCCGGTTTATCCATGTTTCATTTTAATCAAAAGATTACCCAGACAGATGTCGATGGTTTTGACTTGTGAAACAAGAAGCAGCCCGTATTGATTGGCACGTGACGTGAAGCTGGGGTAAGCCAATCACCACATAGAAAGCAAAATTGCACACCGGTGTCGTGCGCGGACCAAAGATTCGCGACCGCGCTTATTCGCCGGATTACTCAATCGGGAATGAGTCAGAGACAGTTTTCACCAACTATAAATCCCAGGGTAATCCACCAAAGCCGCCAGGGCAGTCACAGAAAAAAAAAGAATGTTCAGAAGATTCCTCAGTCATTCTACTGCTTTAAAAGCACCATCCAAAATGAAGTCAGCGCCCCGTCATTTGGTGAGTATCTCCCAGCTCTCAGCCCAAGAGTTTCGTGCGTTGGTCTCCAAAGCACAGCATTTCAAAAGAGTGGTGAAAACGGGAAATTCCACAGAAATCAAGCAAAACCACGAGAAATTGCTCGGGAAGCTAGTGGCGCTTTTGTTTTCCAAGAGACTGACGAGAACTCGGATATCTTCTGAAGGTGCTGCAGCTTATTTCGGTGCCCAGCCCATGTTTTTAGGAAAAGACGATATTCAGCTCGGCGTAAACGAGTCAATGTACGACACCACCAAAGTCATTTCTTCCATGACTTCTTGCGTGTTTGCTCGGGTCAACAAGCACCTGGAAATTCAGGAGTTATGTAAGCACCTGAGTGTGCCTATTATCAACTCGTTGTGCGACAAGTATCACCCCCTACAGGCGATTGCCGATTTGCTCAGCATTCAGGAATCCTTTGGGAAGACGGAAGGGCTTAAATTAGCATGGATCGGCGATGCAAATAACGTGATCAACGACTTGGCAATAGCCGCGCTCAAAATGGGCATTTCGGTGTCGATTCTGGCGCCGAAATCGGTGAAATTCGACGAGTCCATCATCAGTACTGCAGATTATATCGTTGCAGAGAGCAACGGGGCATTGAAATTCGAGGTTTTGAGTGAACCTCACCAGGCGCTTAAAAATGCCAATATCATTGTCACGGATACTTGGATCTCCATGGGGCAAGAAACGGAGAAGGCCCAGAAATTGCAGCAATTTGCAGGATACCAAATTACTCAGCAAATGCTCCGCGCCGGGGAAATCAACCGCGACTGGAGATTTATGCATTGTTTGCCGAGACACCCGGAGGAGGTGGCTGATGATGTATTTTACAGTGAGAACTCTATCGTGTTCGAGGAGGCGGAAAATAGGTTATACGCGGCGATGGCCGTGATCGAGGCATTTGTCGTAAATAAGGGGGATTTGCTCAAATAAGCCCCGATCAAGCGGCTGAGGAGTTTTTGGGTGTGCGAGACAGGCCAGGCGAAAAGAAGCAGTTTAAAAGACGCAATAGAAAAGACAAGACTAGAAATATGTCTTTGGGTGGAAGAGCAGTTAAATCCGGAATTGAACCCGGTCCTCATGCACACTTGGTGCTTGCACATATGTCTAAGATTTTCAAAGTATAATTTAATAATGATGGGTGGCTGCGCACAAACTAGGGGTCCGAGATGAGTTTTCGGAAAAACCCCCCGTCTCCTCTCTTAGATGCAGTTGGCATCGAGAAACTCATGCCGGTTTGCGTAATGTCGCGTCCTTCTTGCAGCTGTTAAAATTCTTGTGTCTCAAAAAAGTAGCAACCAGCAGACTTGGCAAGAGTCCTGGAGTGCAAAACATAGGGGATACCACTGGATTTGATGATTTTAATTTATTTTTCTCACCGGTCAAGCATGCTTATGGTCTCGTTCTCCATAAAAGGCGCAATCTGCGACTTATCGTATAATGTTGCTGTCTTGCCACATTGGGAAGCAGAAAAACACTCGATGGCCCGCGCCAATGTCGCATTGACTGGCAATGTCTTGATGCGGACGGCAGAAAAGCCAGCGACATTTACCTTTCCAGATCTGGGCTGTCAGGCAAGCTATTATGGGTAAATTAGCAGTGACTCAATTGACTGGAATTGTGTATTTTTCGAAGTCGCTATTTCATTTTAGAATCCCTCTCCCTTCAAATCTCTCTTTCTTTGTCAATCCTTTACGCAAATTCTAAGCGAAGCTGGGTGGCTTTTGCCGCAAGCAATACAGTTTTGTGCGTTGTGCATGCGCGGCTACAGACGGTTTTTCCGGCGTCTTGAGCAAGCATTGCTCTAGACGGAAGATCACATGAGAGGCCCAGGGTAACATTCCCTGGCCTTTTATAAAGCCTGGCCGGCACGGCATACGGGTGCCCTAGATATACTTAGACTTTTTCTTTTTTTTCCATCTTTCTTCCGTCTTTTCCCCTTGCTTCTTTTTAACTTGATTACTAGATATTCAACTAGATATGAGTGTTTTTCAAGATAAGGAGGAATACCCAAATACGGGTGCCTCAGCAACGATAGATGGGTCGTCGCCCTCGTTGTTAAAAAACGAAAACGAGCAGGCATCCGGTGAAGATGAGCCTAAAATCCCCAAGAAGCCTGCGTCCGCTTATGTTTTCATTTGTATTCTCTGTGGATTGGTAGCCTTTGGTGGGTTCGTTTTTGGTTTCGACACCGGTACGATTTCCGGGTTCGTGAACATGAACGACTTTTTGCGCCGTTTCGGCCAGACTAACGCCGACGGCGTGCATTATCTCTCGAACGTCAGAACAGGGTTGATTGTGTCGATTTTTAACGTTGGATGCGCCGTAGGAGGGCTCGTACTTTCGAAAACAGCAGATGTTTACGGTAGAAGAGTGGGTATCATGATTGCTATGGTGATCTACATCGTTGGCATCATTATCCAAATCTCCTCGCAAGACAAATGGTACCAATATTTCATTGGTAGATTGATTACGGGTTTGGGAGTCGGTACCACGTCGGTACTTTCGCCCCTTTTCATTAGTGAGTCGGCTCCTAAGCACTTGAGAGGTACTCTTGTGTGTTGTTTCCAGTTGATGGTGACCTTGGGTATCTTCTTGGGTTACTGTACCACCTACGGAACCAAAAACTACTCGGACTCGAGACAATGGAGAATTCCCTTAGGGTTGTGTTTTGCTTGGGCGCTCTTTTTGATTTCCGCCATGGTGTTCATGCCCGAGTCGCCTCGGTACTTGATCGAGCACCAGAAATTCGACGAGGCCAAGGCTTCAGTGGCCAAATCCAACAAGATTTCGCCCGAAGATCCTGCCGTTTACACCGAATTGGAGCTTATTCAGGCCGGTATTGACCGTGAGGCTTTGGCTGGGTCCGCTGGATGGATGGAGCTTATCACCGGTAAGCCCAAGATCTTGCAGAGAGTCATTTTGGGAATGACCCTCCAGTCGATCCAACAATTGACTGGTAACAACTACTTCTTCTACTACGGAACCACCATTTTCAAGGCTGTGGGTATGAACGACTCGTTCCAAACGTCGATTGTCTTGGGTATTGTCAACTTTGCCTCCACCATACTTGGAGTTTACGCCATTGAAATTTTGGGCAGAAGACTGTGCTTGCTTATTGGATCCGCGTGCATGAGTGTGTGTTTCTTGATCTACTCTGTTCTTGGTTCGGTCAACTTGTACATTGATGGGTACGAGAACACGCCGCTGAACACCAGAAAACCCACCGGTAACGCCATGATCTTCATCACTTGTCTTTTCATTTTCTTCTTTGCCTCCACGTGGGCCGGTGGTGTGTACAGTATCGTTTCCGAAACGTACCCATTGAGAATCAGATCCAAGGGTATGTCGGTGGCCACTGCTGCGAACTGGATGTGGGGGTTCCTCATTTCCTTCTTCACGCCATTCATCACCAGTGCCATTCACTTCTACTACGGGTTTGTGTTTACTGGGTGCTTGATTTTCTCCTTCTTCTACGTATTTTTCTTTGTTAGAGAAACCAAGGGTCTTTCTTTGGAGGAGGTGGACGAGCTTTATGCTACTGATATTCCTCCTTGGAAGACTGCTGGCTGGGTTCCTCCAAGTGCCGACGACATGGCGCACACCACTGGTTTTGCCGAAGCCGCCAAGCCAACAAACAGGCACGTTTAAGTCTTTCGTTCGAAAGACAGGATTGTTTTTTACCATATATAAAAAGGATATGTACAAATCGGGGACTCAAATGAAAGCAAATGCAGGAAAGTGTTCAATTAAGGTGTAGAGTGATGGAATTGTTTGGGTTTGGGGCTTTTGGGGTTTTGGGGTTTGGGTCGAGGTTTGGCATGTAGTGGGGAGTTGTAGTTTCGACCTTCAAAATAAAACTCTTCGACGAGGAATGCGGCTTTTATGAGTATCAAGACATCTGTTGACGTAGTGTGAGGTATTAAAGTGACACGGTCAAAAGAGGGCACGAATCATTATCTTCTCTTTGAACTTTTGCTTCTTTTCTTTTATCGATTCTTTTCCTGGGCTTTTCAATTTTTAACTCGGCATGTCTTCGTTTCCTTTGCTGTTCTACCCATCTTAATGATTGATTGAAATAGTCCGGCATGGGTGTACAGTGTGAAGAGGTAGAATACATAGAAATATATATGAGCGGATACCTTTTCTTTTGTTTACTTACTGAGAAAAAGTGGGGTTTAGAAGTGATTTTCCTCCAATGACTCGTGTAGTTCTTGTACGATTATGGATTAGTCTATGCTTGTGAGGGAGGGTAAAAGCAATTGGCAATGCGACCGTACGAAGTATCGGGATATTTTGGTTGATGTACGCGTCTGGCTAAGTCAGTACCAATAAGAAAGAAGGAGGTGATGGAAAATCTTGGTTTCAGTGCAAAACAAGGATATTTCGGTTTGGACATGATCTAGTTATGTGGATCAAGGTGAGTAGGTTGATGTGAGTCGGTCGATGCGAGGCGGTCAATATGAGTCGGTCGAGAGTAGTTGTCAATGTTTGATCTGTGTATGTATTACTAGGATAATGAAGATGGCAATTTTGAGATCCTGCCATTCAGATCAGTTTCAATTTATGGAAAAAAAAAAAAAAAAAATCCAGCTGAAATGAGTCGTTGGAAGGGAAGGCAGGCCAGTGATAATCTGTGCCATCTTTCATTCTTATAAATATAATTACAATGAGAATAAGAGCAAGGTACCGAGAGCCCTTGAGGTATTCTGAATGATGACTCTGGTAATTGGAATCGACCGGTTTGAGTATCTACATCATTTATATTTAAGTAATATACTGTACATTATATATATCTTCCTCTCGTCCCACTTTATATCAGAGGCCTCGGGCTATAAATCAGTGTTGATGGAGGTCATTCAAGTTGAATGATCTTGAAGATCTGAGAATGAGCTTTACCGACGGTCTCTTTTCTCGACACCTTTTGAAGGGCTTTTCAACCAAGTGGAGACTTATAAAGAATAGCTTTTCACCCTAACCTAATTGTCTCTTCACTACAGGTAATTTGAACGTAGTACACTGAGTAGAAGTGCTGCTTCAGCTGATAACTACAGTGATAATATGAGAAGATTTAGCTTACTAGTATCGCTTTGGAATGAACCGAGACATGCAGAGAGTAGACTTAATTTTGATTTCTTCAGCCACTACCATAATTGAAGTCTTGGTGTATTGGTGAAGGGCCTCTTCTTTATTCATAGTTTTGTTCTCAACCTTACCTTCACAGTTATGGGGAACTTCCATGACGCGTATCATCAAAGATTGTTATCCTCATATATTTCCTAGAAATTTCTTTCTTACATTTTCACCAAAGATCGCCTAAAAGTTTCTTTTTTACATCTTCACCAAAGACTCATTATTCAATCTTTGTCTTAAATTCTCTTTTTCTGCACTATTTTCCACTGGCAATTTCCACAGCCATTTACCACAAATTATCATCTCTCTTATCCTGCAAATATTTTTGGTGCGCACTCAGCTTTGATCTTAGGTTCTAAGTAGCGAAGGTTCGAAGGACTCGAGAGATAAATCCCACCCGATCAACTTAATCTTTTTCACGGTATACGCCTGAACCAGAGTTGGGGCGAAAATTGCTTTTATTTCCAAATAATATCTCAAGCAGTAGTGCTTTTCACTTAATTGAGCTCAGTCACTTGTATTTCCATCATTCACCTAATGAGTCTGCTGGATACAGAAAAGAAACCCGATGTTTGCACGCTTTACATCAACAACTTGAACGAGAAAATCGCCGTGAACAAGACAAAATATGTCCTACAGAAGCTCTTTGAAAGGTATGGTACTATACTAGGAATTACCGCACACAAAAACCTAAAAATGAAGGGACAGGCATTTGTTACGTATAAAGAGCGCAAATCATGTGAAAAAGCTCTAGAAAAGTTGCAAGGACGGCCGGTTTTCAAGAAACCCATCAAAGTAAGCTTTTCTAGAATGCCCTCAGACCTCGAATGCAAGTCCACGGGCAATTTTGAGGCGATTTCCAGCCGGAAAGAAGCCAAACGAGCGAGAAATGAAGAGGAAATGAACAAGAAAAAGAAGCTCCTCGAATCAGGGTCACTGTCGGCGCCAGCACCTTTGTCCAAGGCCCAAATCAAGCAATGGAAACTGCTCCCGCCACACAGTGTGTTGCTCCTACAAAATGTTGAGGAAAATATGTTGGACGCAGCTTCTTTAGAGCAAAAGTTTGGAGCGTTTACTGGCTTTACAAAAGTGCGTTTAATCAAGTTTCGGAAGCTAGCTTTCGTGGATTTCGATCTGGAGACATCTGCAACTGAATGCTTGGGCAAAATCGACCATGATCTGTTTGGTTCCCTGTCGTTGCTCTCGTATGCAAAGAAATGAGAAAATGTTATAACTGGCTTAAGAAGTCTGTACTTGTTAGGGTCGTGTCAGATAAACGACGACGTCCATACAACTATACGAGGTAAATTCCTTCATTTACAGAGCAACTCTGTTTTGCCACTCCCATCTTTTACTGCTTTTTTTGGTTGGAAAGAAAGGGGTAAAGAAAGAATATTTGGCGGGGTTTGTCTGCAGTTTTCTTCACGATCAGGGCCAAGCGGAGAGGGCCTATTTCAACAGCCAAAGAGTTTTGAAATGAAAGGGTTTAGTAATTATGCTTGGAGCTTGAGCTTGCTGAAATGAATCAGTGGAATGAACTGAACTTTACTTCCGGAACTACACGATACATTTTGTTTGCGTTGCAGGTTAAGCCAAAATCAGTCTAAAGGGGAGTACCAGCTGGTTTAAATGGAAGTTGCCGAGGGTCTCTCTTATTCCCCGAATGACGAATAACGGTTTGAGAGTGATGTTTTTGAGCTCTTGAACGGGTAGCGACCAATGCCAGGTGCCTTCAGTTTTCAAAACATTTCAAACGCCATCCAAAATACTACACTTCGCTTTGAGCAACTGTTGTATTGAAATTATTAAACGGTAAAACTTTTAAAGAATAAATAAGTGGGTTGATTAAGTGGCAGGACGTCCTTAAAACGCTACGTTATGCGCAAGCAAGATGTCTTTCAAGCGCGACACCTCTTCCTGTAGCTTGGCCTTGTCTTGCATCAAATTCTCCACCTTCTCCTCCAATTGGCTCATTCTCTCCATCTTACGAGCCCTCGACCGACGCGCAGCTTCGGTGTTTTTAGCACGCTTCATAGCTACGGGATCGCTGCTCTGCACCGTGATTGGTTTCAACGGTTGCAGTCTCTGTTTCTTGATGTATGAGACGCAGCCCAAATGGTCGAAGCTGCTTTTGCGCTTAACACCATGGTCCGCGAACGTGCTCTCTGAAGAAGAATAATCATCCAAAAGCGGGGTGTTAAGAAGCGGGGTAGACGGAGTCTCGAGCTGCTTGACCTTGGGAATGACGGGAATGAAGTCAAAACATTCCTTGAAGTCATCACCGACCAAGTCATCTAAACTTTCATCCTCCCCGGCGAGCTTGCCGTTCGCTGCATCTTCATCCTTGAACAAAGAGACCCAGTCCTCCTTGGAGTTGACCTTGGTGCCGTCGATCATGAAGTCCGTGTCATCGAACATGGGAGTGCCATTGTAGCCATCGGCATCTTCCGTGTCGAGGTTGGTGGAGAAAACTGAATCCAAAACATCAGTGTGCACCAATATCGGAGAGTGGTCTGCCTCACCCGTCATCTGAGCACCGCCAGTAGGCAAGTGGCATGACAACTCGTCAATAGCCTCAAGCTTAAGTGCGACAGGGGTCTGGTGGGCCACCAATTGGTGATCGAACGAATCGTTCATCACTTGAACTTGCGAAGACATGATAAATTTGATGTTCAATATTTCGATAGTTTGGTAGCTTCAAAGAAAAAATTATTGAAAAAAAAAAATTAACGGTAGATGTATAATTTGTGTAGTATCTGTGTAATATTCAAAACTTGGGGAATATCAGTAGTAGGGGAAAACCGGTAGGTGGGACACCATTTGAGAGTGGATCATTGTAGTAGCATTTCTATTGGGGAACAAACTTTGGAAGTTATCAATGAATTGATGTAATAACTTGACTTGATGTTTCTTTCTTAGGTGAGTGAAAAGAAAAAATCGAAAACCTTAAAACTTTGAGAGTGTTAGTTTAAGCGCACATTGTGGAAACTTGGAAATTGATGAGATCTGTGGAGTAATAAGGTAAAGTTTGTGTGAAGAGAAAAAAGAGTATCCATGTTGGGGTGGCGGGATTCTCACCAATTATATACGCAAGCCGCGAGCGGGAAAAAATTTTCGCCCTTTGCGCAAATTACAAACTTCAGACTCGGTCCCCGCCAGAAGAGCAATGTGCAGTCCTCGTAAAGGCGAAGTATATTTCAGCACGACCCAAGCTGGCATGTGCAGCCATGACTCATTAGCGTGTTAACCAAGAGGACTCAAGGAATGGGTGAAGATGAGAAGGGAGATTCTATGGTGATTGTTTTGCAAGGAGATGAAAAAATCAGGGGAATCAAGTAAAAGACCGAAATGCCTTTCGAGCCCATGACGGTTTTTATACTTATTTGTCGCTTGTCAATCTGGGACTGGTTTTTAATTTTTTTTTTTCTTGACCCATCAACGGGACCGGACTTCACCTCCGTCTATATGCATGACCATGTGCCCGGTTCTGACTTCCGATAGCGTAGAGCCTCGTAAATTCGTAAATGCGGAAACAACGGAACCAAATTTAACAAGGCTGGCATTTATTAGCGTAAAAATTGATCGAGTCTGGGCTGATTTTCACTAATGAATGCAGTACTTCATATTTTTTTAAAGACGTGGCGGGAAGACAAGCCCCTTCTTGTATGGGTAAGTTGTCTGGCGTGGAATTATCGAATCTGGGCTTTTGTATCAATTTTTTTTTTTCACTCAACCGAGCCCGCCTCTTTCCATTCCCATTCCCAATCCATTTTTCAACATGGCTCCAATCGTGGCACGCATTAAAGAGAAGATCAATGGCTCGAAATAGCTTGCTCTGATAAAATAATCCTTGCAAAATCACATCCTATTTTCATTAATGACCAATAACTTGTATAACCAAAATATCAAATTTTGACGCTTGTTGCTTGAAAACAGTAAAAGGTCAATTCTCTCGGTGACTCTTCGTGGCCATCATGGTTCTAACGCCACTTCTTCTTTTTTTTTTTTTTTTTTTCTTTTTCATCTTCTCTTTTTCTTCACGGCCTGAACCATTTGGGTACCCCCTTTGGTCGTGGCTTTCCCTTTGAGTCCTTTTCCTGCCCTTGATCACTCTTAAACTTGGAGCTTTTCAAAGGCGCATCTTCAGCCTCAAGATCGCCCCGGTGTCTCTCTAACACAACAGTTGGCAACTCGCTGACATCCTTCCGTTGTACTTCTGGCCTTAAGTACGGGCCTTTGGAAGCTCCATTTGTCTCCCAAATCAACAAGATCTTCTCTTGTTGAAAATGCGCATGGTCGCAGAGAGCAGTGTTGTTTGAGATGAAGTCAAACTGGATTTCTTCGAACGGCGGAAGACCATTTTTGAGGTGGTAGTGGTTGATGTGTTTTTCCAAAAGGTACGAGTCGAGTTTTTTCAATAATTGCCCCAATTTGGTTTGCGGGTCTTCGAAATGTAAATCCAAGAGAGCACGGTCTGGGAACCTAATGCGGATGGTGTATTTGAGTGGTTTTCTGGCCGTTTTTTTGGCCACGGGCTTTCCTTGCATCGACTTGAGGATCTTGTAGTATTTTTCCGCCTGGTTGGATGTCAATTCGTAATCCTCGTCCGGGTTTTCATAGGTGTTGGTGGTGGTTCCTTCAGGGACGTATAAGGTATCAGTTTTGTCTTCGGGTAATTGCCAGGAGGCGGATAAAGCCGTGTTTTGGGGCATCGGAGTAGATTTAGGTGTTGAGGAGACGGTGTTGACGGAATTTGAGCGGATTTCTGCGGGTTTCTCTGTGCTGCTTTCCATCACTTTTGGTATGTATTTTTGAGACTCGGACTCAGAAGTATCTGCTTGTGCCACATCATTTAACATCACTTGCTCACTTTCAACGTGTTCTTCCTTTCGAGGAAATTTAGAATCAAATCCCCTGGCTGACTCCACTCCTTGTTTTTGATGTTCCTTCTTAGACTCCATCTTAGATATATCGGCCTTAGAATCGTCGAATTCAGGCCATGAAACCAGGTTTTTTCGCGGTGAGTTGCTCTTCCCGTCCATATACTCAATTGTCTTCCGCTGCTGTTCCTCTTTTTCAAGCTGGACCTTTGGCTCCTCAATATTTATTCGAACCACTGCGTTTGCTGAACTCCCCACAATCGAACCAATGGTTATGTGATGATATTCGGGCTGGCGGTTGGTCATTCGGTACCGCAAAACACTTACGTCAATCGCCAGATCATCTAGACTGCCCCCGTCGGGAATGCCTTGTAAATAGACGTTAACTACGTCCGATATAGTGAAGTCAGATTGAATCGTACAAATTTTCGTTACGGTGCGGCCTAAAATGGAGCCTGTTAGTCTCAAGCGCATTTCAAAAGGCCCGGAGGATGTATTTAAGACTAGCCTGGCGTTATTTACTAGGCCAGTGAGACGAAGCGGAGTGAGTGAATCTAAGTTTTTGCCACCAGAAGACAAGGACCCGTTGATATTTGACGGGAGCTTGAATTTTTCCACCGAAAGCGCCACCAATTGACCGACGCTGGCAGTAGTTTTGCACGTGACTTTCTTGACTATATTCTGGTACGACACGGAAAACGTGTACGACATTGTAGAGACGCGGTGGAAAGTTTTGATGGTGTAGATAAGAAGATTGATCTGGCGGAAGTGAGTCGGAGATCTAGCATTTGTCGGGTGTACGGGTGTAAAGCCTGGAGTTGTGTGAGCGTTCCCAATTTACACTCGGGGTTTTCTTCTATTGAATAAATAAGAGTTCTGCTTTGCGAAAAACACCAAAAATTTTAAGAAAAATTACTATACCCATCGAGTAAATTAACGAGATTATTCAAGAAATACGCTGGACACATCCTCCTTTCTTTTTTTGTGTTATTAGTATCCATTTAGGTGGTCTTATCGAGCCAAAGAATTGCGAAAAACATTTATTTCATTTTGGAGCTCGATCAAAGTAATGTTTATGGGAACTCACGCCATTCAAAATCTCAATTCTTGCTCAATCCGAAATCTGTCACATTAATTCTATGATATCCTGGCTCAGTGTTGCTGATAATCATTTTTCTGCTCGAAAGTTAGAATTCGAGTTATGTTTGTCTTTAGTTACTAATTAAAAAGTCAAAAAACCGAAGCCCGCACTATTAATAAGTTCCGAATAACTACTAACAACTCAAAATTATTATAAGTTGTTTTTACGAAAATGGGGCAGATTTGAATGGAGGAGAGAAATTGAAATGGTCTTCATTCTTTCCTCCCTTCTCTAATTTTTCTCGGTGTTTGGCATACTTATACCGAGTTAGGTCATACCTACGTGGGCTTAAGCAACAGTGGTTATGCTACTTGATATGGTGGTTAGTACCATATCCGCCTTCGCTTGAACTCGGTTAATCTTTTCCCTCGAAAGATATTACTGAATATGAAGCATTTATTGTCGACAATAATGATGGAGGTGTTCTTGGGTATCTCCCGCCGTGAGTGCTATTCTGGAGGCTTTGAGCGAAACATGACCGTAATGGATAAGTTATGATAAGTTATGATAAGTTATCAAAAACTCGTCGTTAATCCTTGAAATAAAAAGAAAACTAATCCGTGAAGCCCTTAAATAGGTAAAAATAGTTATCTCACAAAGTGTCGCTGATCATAATCATGAAAGTAAGTTGAGAAATCCCAAAAATATTTTATCATGTATTTCTTTTTTCAAAAAGCCGCTACTCTAGTGAATTCCTTTCTTCTTGTTGTCAGAATTCAAGAAATACAAACTCTGATCAAAATTACCAGGGGTATGCACCTTTTGGTGACTGGGTTTTCATGCCTCCACTTGTTTCACTGCAACATGACAATCAAAAATACATCCGAGTTTAAGCAAACCAGAAAGGCTGAACAAACTAAAAAGTGACTGAACAGCTACTTTGTTCCATCTTTTATTTTTTTCTTCTTTCTTTCTTTTTTCTTTTTTTTTTTCTCTTCTTGTTTTTCTCTTGCTTTATTTGATGAATGCTGTTCTTTATGTTTGGTGAGCTTGTTACAGTAGGCCCTTCGGGCCGCATCACGTGACTGCGTCACTCTTATCTTGTCTCAGTCGCGCCACCAATACCTACCTTATCTCCAACCCAAACACCTACTTTCGTTGGCTATTTTTCTAGAACCTCGGTGCTTTGCATTTCCAAACATACCACAATCTTGACTATACACAGAAGTTTCTCTAAAAATGGGATGTTGTTGTGAGTGCATGGCAGACGTGCTTCTTGTGGTTGTGCTGGTGCTTTTTCCACCTTTGCCCGTCTGGATCCGCCGAGGCTTTTGTCTGGCGGACTCCTTGATCAATATTCTTCTCTGCGTTTTGGGATATTTCCCCGGCTTGATCCACTCGTGGTATATTCTCGCCAGGTACCCACCGTACACCAGAAAATACGAACTGAAGGTTTATTATGTATACCAGAACTCGCTGGATTTAGAAAGCCAGCACCCACGGCGTAGGTCTCGGGAGAATCATCATTCAAATGGTCAGCAATTAATTAGCTCAGAGCCATACCAAACCCCATCGCCAAATTACGGGTCTACTAACGAAAGCACGTTGCGAGAAGGACTGTCCAATGGAAATACGGGAGCTCCCCCAGCGTATTCAGAGCTCTCCACGAAGAAGAAATGAGTAATTTAGGGCTTTAAGTATTTTTTGGTTTTGGTTTTGGGTTTGGGTTTGGGTTTGGGTATTGTTGCCTTATAAATATCCAGGCTAGATTATTGTTTTATAGCACTGGGGTTTATTAGTTATGTATGTCTTCAATGAAGTTACGAAGGAAGCAGAGAAAGGTGTAAACTAAAGGGATGGAAAATAAGAAAAGAAAGGAAAGGAAAAGTTAGAAGGGGTTATGTTTGAGCTGGGAATCAAGAACTAAACTTGCACATTATGTCTTTGAGTTCATCGCGTGGATAATAGATAACTGATTCAAGTACAGTAATGTTGAACGGTGGAAGGTACCAGTGCTGTATTGTACAGTATAAATACGACGTACCTTGGGACGTACATTCCAGAATCCATCGTTCTCGTACAGACATTTCCGATCTGTACGAAATCGGATAGAAATGTACGAATGTACGACGAATGTACGAAAGTGTGAAGCAACTGACCATGGGGTGGAACATGAAGAGAATTAACGTCAAAAAATGAACAGAAGGCAATACAGATATTTAAAAGACCACTTGTGATGGCTTATGAATTGAGAACAGGGACCCAGCTTGTAAATATTCTTGCTTTCAAACTGTGGGGACATGGTTTATGGTTATCCGGATCAATGTGTTTCCTTGGGCAAGTCTAGGCCGCCCCAAGAAACGATAATATCGCTTAAAGCAATTGTGTAGCTGGAGTAGGCCGATGGTTTGATGAAAAGCTGTGGGTAATTCTGTGAATTGAGTATTATTTCTTTAGTGTAAGGAACCAACCTGTCGAGGATTTGCTTTAGTGGGTCAAAATAGATTTTTGGATGTAGAAAAAACGCTTAAACCATTGAGTAGGACGATGCAAAGTAAAGTTTGAGAGTTTTACTTTGCCCCTTGGGAAGCTTTATGTGTTTTGTTTCCGTTCTGCTTTCATCGGAAAGTGGTATTGTGAAATCTGCGTGATTTACGTCCTTGAAAGAAGAAACTGAATGACTGATTCAATTATTCCTTCCTCTGTAGATTTGATTCAATTATTCCTTCCTCTGTAGATTTGATTCAATTATTCCTTCCTCTATAGATTTGTTTTTCAGTGGTGTGCTACTTTGGATAGTGGTAGGTTACTCAAAAAAGTCGTTACATTAATGATTAGAGTACATAGATTTTAGACAAGTATTACCTTAATGGGTAGTAAATCTAGCTAGAGTTTTCATTTCTACGGCAGAGATCAGTCCCTTTCAAGTGAATCAGTGAACTCACTCAATGACTTAAGATGACTCAGAACCTACGATTCTCAAAGATAAAAATTTTCAAATTTGCGCCACGATGTCACTTGAAAACGCATTTGCGTGTCAGGGCTCTTATATCTGAACTATGTATTAATTGAGATCTTCTAGCAAAGCCGGTCTGGCTTTCCAACACTTAGGGTGGGAAAGCCAGTCATTATATAGTTAGAGCCGACTTGGGGTCAGCTTACTCGATTGGCAAGAATGGGTGCCAAGCCTTGCACCAGCATTATTACGCAGGTGCTCATTGTTAGACAGTTGAACACAACTTTTCTAAATGAGACACCTCGCATTGCGAGGGTGAATCAGTATGAAAATGAATCCTAAGACAAGTCAGTCATCGCTTAGCAATTTTTACGAGCGGCTGCCTGATAAAAGCAACGCGGAACCCTTTAAGTATATTGATATGGTTCCTAAAGATGCCGAAGACCTTTCAGTCATTTCAACTGAAACCTTAAGAAAAATAAAGGCTTTCGATGCACGAAATCGTATTTTAATTTCCGATTTTAGAGGTCATTGTCTTTGTGTGAAAGATGATGCAGGAAAAAGATACAGCCATGGGAGGTAGTATGTTTGTGAGTTTGAAGAAGAATTCATTTTCAGGCAGGTTATTAACTTTTTCATGAAGCACAGGCAGCCTATTTGCCAGGAGTTCTAACTTTGTCAGCCCCTTGCGGGGAACAATGAATTCACTACATGGGCACGCGGTATTCTAGCAACCTCAGAGTCACTTAGCCATAACACATACACTCCCCCACGGTTAATAATAGTTCCAAAGCGTGTATTGCATAGACTACACTGATACTACACTTATCTGCAATAATTAACACTACAGTATCCTCCAGAAGGCGCATTAATTACTCATAGTCTTCGTAAAATATCTTTTGCACCCAAAGCAAATAGAGCCAAAAGGGACGCTGTTTCATATTTTGAAAAAGGGGTCGTGATACCTATAGTATGTTTTCAATTTTTGTACAGATCCAGCTGGTTTGTAATGAGAGTGGGGGCAAGAAAAAGGGGAATTATACATGAGTCTCGGGTGGTGAGCATGTGGGTTGTAAGCAAGTGCTGTAGCGGAGTTCATGAGGAGGGAAGAAAACACACTTAAACCAGTGAAAAAAAAAAAAAAAGAAAAAAAAAAGAAATAAAAAAAAGGCACGGATTTACGAAATTCAAACGAAGATACCAGTTAACAGAGCAGTTTCATTTGCCAACTCTTGCCTCCAAAGGTGCCACCCCATGTTTCGAGGCAACGAGCGGACTTGTTTTCGGAAGAGAAAATACTAAAAGAGTAAACACGTGACATGTGGAAGAAAGAAAACACAGGACGTTTATTGTAGTCGAGTATTCTCAGAGCGTTTCTAAAGTCTAGTTCACAAGTAGTTATGGTCGTGCGTGGCCGTGGATTTACGTGTGTATTGATTTACTGGCTGGTTAATAACTCTAGAGTACTTCCAGTTCGAGGACACGTAAGAGCTTCAAAAGAAAGAGCGAGGATTCTAACTTTATCGATTTTTAGTGGAAGCCATAATCAAGCTGCTGTTTTGGACTTTTTTTTTCTTTCTCTTCTACTACAAAATCCATTCCGAGGTGACTTGTGTCGTATGGGAACTGCCTGGTATTGGATATCGCATCCATGATCAGGCACCTGACCAATAACAATACTCACCCATTCGAAAAAAAGACTTTCGCTCCTGCCAAGACTGACATCTTACACGAAAAAAAAAAAAAAGAGAAAGAAGAAAAAAAGAGAGCAGAAACAAGGACAAACTCGCTTCATTGGAGTCTCTTTCTATTTCAATTTCTGTTCTTTTTTTTCCTTTTCTTTCTATTCATGTCTTCCCTTTTTCTTTCGTGTGCTTCCACAAGCAAGAACTCAACGGGCCAGTCAAGCATATGCCTGCTTCCAGACCAAGGCAACTTTCACCCAGACAAAAAAAAAAAAGAACCTATCCACGGTTTTTCCAAAATAGTTCCCTATAACCCCGGAAATTCACTCAGAAGTTCACCCAGAAGGTCACCCAGAAGTTCACCCTTTCTCCGGCGACAGTAACCACCGTGCGAACAAAGTACAAGGTCGGCTATTTTAATTAGCAATCACCGAAAGAGCGCCTTGCCTGCACACAGCGCGGCAGACACACTTGGTTATCGTGCTTATCGCCGACCAGGGAAAAAGGTTAAAAGGAACTGGAATTCCGGCAAAACCCACCATCTTTTTCCATTTTTGCCTCTTCGTATGTGGCTAATTGAAAGCGCCATCCAAACCATGGGCAGCCAGAGCCCGTCAAAGTCTGCATCGTCCCTGCTGACTTCATCAACACCAGCAGCCTCAATTGGGCTCTGGGCCTCGGTTAAAGATTGGTGGAGTGTGCCTCTGGCGCTCCAGAAACCCACAGAAAGAACGCTCAAATCGCCGCAGTTTGCTGTTGCACGCCAGCAGAACATAGAGATCGAGTATGCGTTATTCCGGGCGATTTTGTCCCCAGATGTGTACATATATCCTGCGGTTTCCACCGGTTGCGAAAAGCCTGAAAAAGACGCATCCAGACCCAAGGATTTTCTGGGCCCCAAACACAAAATCACCGCCCGGTTTCTAGACACTAGTCTTCCCAGCGCCAGCGTGCCTGGCGCGTGTTTCATCCACGAGCTAGAGCTCACAAACGCGTCCGATACCAGCGTCCCACAACGTCACATTGTGTTTATCCATGGATACATGGCTGCCTTGGGCTACTTTGTCAAAAACGTCGAGGCCATCGCCAAGCTGTACCCGAACTTGGTGGTGCACGTGATCGACTTGCCCGGATTCGGCAACTCCGCTCGTCCGGAGTTCCCCAAGCACCTTCTAAAGCTCCCTTCCAATGCCTCTCTAGCCGATGAAATCAACCAGATCATTGGCGTGGAAAACTGGTTCATTGACAAGATCGAGGAGTGGCGCGTGCAAAAGGACATTGCTTGCTTTGATTTGGTGGGCCATTCCATGGGCGCCTACCTCTCCAGTTGTTATCTTTTGAAGTATAATACATCCCACGCAAGACGGGTGGAAAAGTTCATTCTTGTCAGTCCAATGGGCACGGAATCCAGCGACGTCAGCTTAATCAACAATACCAAGCTCCAATTCAACCATCACGACGTTGCTAGCAACCCTTTAAAAGAGGTGTTTGCCGCTCAAGATTTCGATAGTGACACCGGTCGATTGGACGACATGAAGCGTCTTTGGGAGAGGCTCGGCAAGCCCAAGTTTCCAAGGAATATAGTGCTCCGGACGCTTTGGAACAACCATCTCCTGCCGTTCCAGTTGCTTCAGATATTTGGGCCATTTTACTCGAAGCTTTTATCGTTCTGGTCGTTCCAGCGATTCCAGAACCTCACGGCCAATGGTGCTGGGGCTGGAACGGAAACTGGCGCCGGAACAGGAACCGGGCCCCAAAACATAGACTTGATCTTGAAACTCCACGAGTACTCCTTCTCCATCTTCAACCAGTATCAGGCGTCGGGAGAGCTTGCAATCACAAAGCTCATCAACCACGAGATCGTGCCTCGACTCCCGTTGTGTGACCGAGGATTTGTCGAGTATTTGAACGACTCGCGAATCAAGACGCTTTGGATGTACGGAGATAAGGACTGGATGAACACCAGGGGCGGCGAGTATTGTGTAGAAAAGCTCCGCAAGCTAAGTGATCCCGACACGAACTTAGTGACGCTCAAAAGCGCAGGCCACCACCTTTATTTGGACAATCCCGAGGACTTCAACAAACACGTGATTGCATTTTTTGGCTAGCCACCCGGAGTTAGCCACCCGGAGTTAGCCACCCGGAGTTAGCAGCTCCGCGCTTATCCTAGACTGGAAAGAGTCTCGAGGGCGTTTTCACGGGTCAATTGCGAAAGTTTCCGTAGTATTTGGCCTCTCTCCACATCCGTCTTCATGGCCTCCGAAACCCGGTGAGCCTGATCGATGACATCCTTGGAAATACCCGCAAGTTTGGCCACGTTCAATCCGTACAGGTTGGACACGACGCCCGCCACGAGTTTGTAGAGAAAAACCACCTCTGGCCAGTCGTTTTCTTTGTTGGAGGAAAAGTGTTTCTCGATAAACGCCATGTGATGGTTTCTCACTACTTTGTGCTCGTTTTCAAGCACGTGTAGCGACGGGTAGTGGGTGATGAACAAGGTCAATGGGCCGTGGTCGTCGTCAATGATATACTTGAGAATAGAATATGCAAGCGCAATGCCGTCACTGGTTCCCGTACCGCGACCAATCTCGTCCAAAATCACCAATGATTTCAGCGTGTAGTTTCTGATGATACTGGCACATTCCAGCATTTCCACCATAAACGTGGACTTGCCCTTGAGGATGTTATCGGAGGCGCCCATGCGGATATGGATCGAGTCGAAAATGCCTAGTGTTGCGTGGGCGCAGGGGAGGAAACACCCGATCTGGGCCAAAATGACAAAAAGTGCAATTTGCTTGACGAGCGACGATTTGCCTCCCATATTGGGGCCGGTGATGATGAGTACCTTGTTTTTGTCGTAGGACATGGAAACGTCATTGGGCACATATGCCCCTGCATTCTGCGGAAGCTTCAGCAAGATTGGGTGGCACCCCAGGCGGATATCGATCACCTGGTGGTCGGCCAATTGCGGCTTGACGTATTTGACCGTTCCGTCGTCGTGCACAAGCGAGGAAAGTGAGAGTAGACAGTCGAATCTCGCGAGATTAAACACGATCTGCCGGAGGTACTCGTATTCGGCGTCGATTTCCTGTAAAAACTCATGGAAACACCCATCGCATGCCCTCAAAAGCCGCTCGGTATGATATTGCAATAACTTGTGGAGCCGGGACACCTCGGGTGGCCGGAACCTCGACACGGACTTAGTACCACTGACTCGGAGCCAGTCTCGGGGCAACGAGTCCACCATTTTTCCGTTGCGCACCTCAATAAGATGCGTATCCTTAACATTGGTGACGTAGGCCAACTGGGGCCGTTTCAAAAGACGGCGCACGGCCTGGAGCTGGATGTCGAGCTCACCTTCGATTTCGGCAATCTTGTCAAACTCCGCCGTGATCTGCGCATACTTGTTGTTTTGTTTGTGGACGAAAAAACGGGTTTTTTGCTCAGTCAAGTCCTTGTCGTTGAGCGCTGCGCCACCGTTGATCTGGGCCAACATCGTGTCCACCGTACGCAGCTTGCTGGAGGCAAGCAAAGAGTGCAAGATTTCCGATAAAAGCTCGCTATGGCCAAATTTGGCCTTGACGTCGGCCATGGCTTTATCGCCGAAGTTGCGGAACACCTGGAGCACGTCGCTGAAACACTTGAGCATCAAAAAAAGCTCCTTGCGTGTCACCTTTTCCGTGTTGTACGTGGCCGAGTAGTGGATCTTGATCAAGAGCCGGTCTAAGTCGACGCCACTTTTGCCGATTTTCACAAGAATCGCCTTGAAGGCGTCGAGAACGTGCACAAACGACCCCGAAGCAAGGCTTCCCACGGCATCTATCCGTTTTTGGATCTCCGCACGACTCACAAGCGGTTTTCCGACCCATCCTCTGAGCATCCGGGCGCCTTTAAGCGTGTGTGTATGATTGACGAGCCAATAGAGAGTGCCTGCCTTGGCCTGCGGGTCGTCGTGGACCTGGAAAATGTCCAAAGCCCGGAGCGTGCTTGCGGGTAACACCATATACTTTCCCGATTCGGTGAAAGGGGCCATATTCGACGTGATGGTGAAGATATTACTGAGACGGAACTCGGCAAGGTATTCCACAAGCTGTGCCACACAACTCGCGACACTCCCCTCGTACGTTTGCGTATAGTGCAGGGCAAGATGAGCGTATTTCCCGGAGGCGTCCAAATCTTGGAAAAACTGCGCCAAAAACGATCGTACACACTCGCCATCTTGGCTCTGGACGAAACTGACACTAGCTCCGGGGCTCTGGAGCTTCACCACGACGTTAAGTTCCTTCGAGGGCCGGTCCCCGGAGCCAATCACAATCACTTCGGTCGGACATAAGTACGCCAAACGGGTGTCGAGCTCGTCACGTGACAAGGTATCTGTGAATGTATCGTATACGATATCACCAGTGGCCGGGTGCACCGCCACCATCCCGGTTTTGCCCGGGTGCGCCAGCTCGTCCACACACAAGATATACCCGCCATGAGTATCGGACGCCCCGAGGCCCGACCCGTCTATCTCCGGGGCATATCTATGGGAGGCGTATCTCTCAGGGCCGGAGCCGGAGCCGGAGTTGGAGCCAGACCCGGCCTCGTCGCCCATGTACGTTGCTTTTGTGTACACGGCGGTGATTTTGCGCTGGAAAAGACTCGATTTGTTGGTGCTTTCCACCGACTTGACTGCTGCGGTTTCCGTCTGCTTGACAACCCCCACTTTCAACCCGTGGTTGAGCAACCGCTGCAAGTGGATGTGTAGTCTGTTATCAGGAATCAGGCAGTATGCGTATCTGTCATAGCTACGGTCGTGGAGGTCCAAGTTTCCCGGGATAAGCATGATGCTTAGAAGATGCGAAGCTACCTCCGCGTCCCGCCCGAAAAACTTGTATTTGTACCCGACTTGGATGGCGAGAAGCTTGTCCATGTGCAAGCTCTTGAGGTCTTTGTACTGCTGCTCCAAGGGGGTTAACTTGGCTGCTTTTGTGGCGGCAGTTTTGCCACCCATGGATTTGGTGGTTTTAGAGGCATTAGGTATGGCGTTTTTCTCCCGGTTCGAGCCCTGTCGAAACCGGTCTAGCGCGTTTGTTTTTGCCACGTCCAGCACTGCGACCTCCTGATTGTATGTGTCGTTTGGGTCGTCACCAAGTGCTTTTTCTTTAGATTTTACGCTCTCCAGTGGTTCACTTGGAGGCGAAACTGCCTTTGTGCCGGGGTCCTGTGACACCTCATCGTCGGTTGCGTCTTCAACTAGCACAGATCGTTGCCGTGGCTTTTTGCTTGGCGAGTGAGAAAACCCCGTCAATTTTCGCTTGGTGGTGCTGTCGCTGGTGGTGGTTGAATTATTTAAAGACTCGGCTTTTGGCAGACTTCGCGGACTGAAAAACCGGCTGATGGACGGCTGGCCTTTGATTGGGCCTGTTTTTGTTTTGGACGACGATGCCATGGAAGTGAGCGACGGCCAGAGAAAAAAAATTCCAAATATTATAAGGCCCAACAATGTCTAAGTATTCAATGGATTTAATTCTCCAGATTCAACTCAATAAGGTTGTTTGTCTCCAACTATGGGAACAATGTTCGCTCTCTGCTGATTCGTCTGGGGCATTGATGCAGGGCCGTCTTTTTCGCGGACGCGACGGATGCCGGTTCCAAACTTCGCAGCCAATTGTTTCGAGGGTTTTCTTAAAAGGCACCGAAGCTAATTGCTTCGCGGATTGTTCCCCCGCTTCACGCAAGAGATAGATTTGATAAATAGGAAGAATGAATTTACTATAAAGCATTAGAGGTGAAGGACTCCGAAGTTTTGAATTTAGAGCCCACAAGAGAGTAGAAAGAAAAAAAGCTGCACTTTGGAACTCTTCACGATGCTCAATCTCATCCAAGAAAGGAGAAAGGTTGACAGCAATAACGCCTACCAAGCAATCCTTATGGCCGACTTCACAAAAGCATTTGATCGAATCTCACACCAGTATCTTCGCCGGATGATGGAAAAGATGGGATTTGGCAATAACTTCATCCGGCTTCTCATGCTGGTGTTACAAGGTCAAGAGGCACAGGTATACATCAATAACTGTGCAGGGCCTAGATTTCCACTTGACTGTGGAACTAGGCAAGGTAATCCATTATCCCCACTCCTCTTTAATTTGGCCCTTGAACCTTTTATCGAAAATTTCAAATTGATCAATGGCATCCCGATATACTACAAGAATGTTTGCTTGCAGGCGATGAAGGTCCACGCTTTCGCTGATGACGTTAACATATATCTCCAGAACTTGAGCGACTATGCAAGGGTTGCACAAACCATCGAAGGCTTTGAGCGAGTCAGCAGTAGCTTGGTTAGCGAAAGCAAATCAAAATTGATTGGGTTTCACAGGTCGTATAAAAACTTCAATCAAGACATATTACCCTTTCCCGCTCACCATCAAAAAAGAGACAACCACATGCCTTGGTTTACCGCTAAAGGGGATAGATTGCATACGATTTACATCCAAACTCCCCTTTATGACCAGGCAACACGGTTGCAGACAACTTGAATTAATAAGCCGAGCTTTCGGGACTAATACTTTCGTTAGCTCCGAAACAGTTTATAAAAACTTGGTCCAGTGCATATATGCCAAGGAACTTCCGAAAATCGATCAATCGATTCAGCGAATATTTCCGGGTATCACACAGGTAAAGCTCTACGCACTACCCAAGAAGGGGGGATATGGCCTCATTGAGTTGAAAAGGCAATTGAAGGGACACCTAGCAGATATCTTTCTTAAAGTGCTCAAGGGGGAGACGGATTGGTATTTCAAATACTTAAGAATTAAGATGCTACACTACATGGCAAACGTGCTACTTGTCAATGAGCGGGCAACCGTCTTTGATACATGTGGTTTACACTGGCAAGACTTTTTGTTGGAAGAAGAAGGGACCTTTTATGAGAAACTTCACTGGACATTCTCAAACACCGAAATACAATACGTGGAGGCCTGGCGAGAGGTCTTCAAAGGGACGACAAAGCACGCTGCCCGTTTCAAACCGTACACAGTGACAGCGACGATCGTGTATCAAAAACTTAGAGCTTCACCAACGCTCAAAGATGAAGAAGTGCAGGCAACGAAATCCTCTAAATTTCGGTCTTCAAGTTGCCGGGCACAAGAGAAATTACCACAAACATAACCCAATCGCTTCATTGAGATATGCCAGGAAGTGAGCTCACTACTGTGGTGGGACACTTTCTGGAAAGCTCTTTATAAACAAGAATGGGTGAGACGACATGATTTCACGGCACTTCACCTATTCAACTTCGGATCGTATGTCCCGGTCTTTGACTGGAGGACGGAGAGGAGCCTTACAAACTGCTACCTTTGTCTCCAAGAGGTAAGCATAAACTCCATCTTAAACCACATCTACAATCAATGCGAAACTGCCGCGAGATGGTGGCACGACTTGGCAATTAACACGTCCATGAATCTTAACGCGCTGTTAGCTCCAGAAGACACATCATTTCCAAATTTACGCAAATTGAATTGTTTTGTCAAGATCGTCAAGAAGAGTTTCTCTCTTCGGAGGCGGATGGCACAAGGGGGTCAGATTCTCGCGCCTCTTCTGAGTCGAGAGATGAAGAAGATGCTCGGGGAGATAAACCCGGTGGGTCGATGACATGACAGTCACATTATCACCGAGCGAATGCAAGTTGGGGCATCCTTGCTGAAGTTCAGCGTGGGGTGAACCGCGGTTCGCCACAAGTGGTGCACTTGGAAGCTCTTGGAGGGGGTTTTTCCTATAGATTTTTATAGTCTTTGGTGGAAGTAGACTGGGCAAGCTTAGACTACGAACACCTCTTCTGTAATCAGATGTATCATTCAAAAAGAAGAAAGAAAAAAGAAAAAAGAAAAAAAGCTGAGAGAAATGGGTAAGAATAAAGACAAATTGCAAAGAAAGAAAGAAATATTTGAGTGGGTTAGTGTGCTGCGAAACCAGCCCCAGACGAAAACTGACCTCCTCAGTGAGAGATGAATTATCAGTACGCTCTCTTTGAACAAGTTAATAATTGTGAGTGGACACATTACTTATTGTTGGTTAAAATTAAAATTTGTCCGAGTCAAGCTATTCAGATCCAAAATTGTCAAATCCATATCTTCTCCTCAAATCTTGGGTATGTTGTGGTAGGTGAAACTCTTACTCACATTACTCACCTCTAATGCTATGACTCAAGACATAGAAAGGCCAAGCGATACACTTAGCCAGCTTACAACAAAGACTAGTGATTCAGCAAACAAATCTGACAATAATTTCCGAGGCAACATAGAGACGACTCAAACCAAGAACCGAATCGTGACTGGTGCACTAAATATTGACCAATGCCAGTGTAATCCACCGGGTCAATGAAACTGGGAATTATGGGTCAGACCAAAAAGATCTTTCAGTTTGGCTGGTGTGTTTAGTCTCGGGGTTGACTGGTGCAGTCTACTTTATCTGAATATTGAACCTTGTCAGTCAGACAATAGATGAGAAAAGGAAGGATATCATGAAAAGAGACTTGCACTTAAACCTTCACCACACCCAGAGTGTATATACGACAACACTGAATGTAATAGTGCTGGGTATAGTTGTAAAATCAAAATATCAACAACAGCGTATATGTATATATATATTCACAAATCTTTGCCTCGGCTCACGTAATGAATATTACATGATCTTTCTTGTATGAGGAAATCCAGTATTATCGATTTGAGATACTACCTCCACACCATACTTCTGTGGCGTAACAAATACCCAAAACTTCAGCAAACTCGCTTAAATACCAGGAAAAGAAACGTCCAATCGACACACGTGGGTTTCCCTCTCACTTTGAGACCCAAACTCACCAAAAATACCAGTTTTATAAACCAGCACAAGAAACGGCTACGGATCCCAATTATCTGCACGCTTATCGCCGCCAGAGTGCACATAAACCCACAAGATACGTCTAAATCTCGTATACGGTGCCCGACAATATTCCGGGTCTTGTTTACTGCATGCCCCGTGGACGCCAAAGGTCTCGGAACGGGTGTATCAGCTGTAAAAAGTTGAAAATCAAGGTACGTGAAAAACGTGGAAAAAGACTGGCACTCTCTCCATTTATCATCCATGCTAATGCTTCCAGTGCGATGAGGTTAGGCCCACATGTGAATATTGTTTCCACACTTGCCGAGAATGTGAATATCTCAAACCGGTAGAACAAAACAAGAAAAGCAGAAAGGAGATAAAACGTACGAAAATTGCGGAAATTCCCAGGCAGGCGCCGCCAAACGTGTCGCAGGCCAAAAGCGGCAATATCGTTTTGAACGACCCCAACCTCCACTTCCACAACAGCCTTTTTTCTCACTCTCCTGAAGGTTCACAGACGGAATCCTACAACGAGTCCATAAACGGAAACGCCGGATGTTCTGTGAATTTTCTAGGTGAAGAACACCTGTGTCAGCTAAGTAATGCCAGTGACGCTAGTCAGGTGCCCGGGTTCCGACGCCAACCTCGACCCCGACTCAACCTCTATTCGTTCAATTCTGCTGGCTCCCACTTGCACATGACTCGTTTTGAGCTCCGGCTTCTCCGTGTTTTTCATGACCAATGCATCCCATACGTGACCTTCAGCAGCAACAAAAAGACACACCACATTTGGCGGGACGTGTTTCCTCGATACTTTGCCTCACTGGACTTAGTGCGCCAGGCCACATTCGCCATGTCGTGTCTTTTTCTATGGCCGTTGGCCAATTTGCCTGCTCTTCTCCAAGCAGACAATAGCAGCGCCTATAATAACATCATCAATAATATCAACATCAATAATATCAATATCAACAGCAATGGCACACTGGGCAAGGCGCTGGGAATGCTGGAGCCTGCTCCAACATCGCCTCGGTTCCAGCATGTTTTTGATAAGTTGGCAGTTTTTGACAACTCGCAACAAAGCATTTTCCTCATGACCACGTCATATTTCATAGCCACTTTGGAGAAGTCACAACAGCTTGTTGGAGCGTCTCGTACTACCAACAAGGCCGTTACTTATGACGACTTGGCAATGGTATACTTTTCGGGCTTTTTGATCTTCTCGTATTCGGGAATCCATCCACATTGTGTGTTGCCATTAATCGACCATGAAAATGAGCCGGCATCGGACTTCATAGGTTTTTTCTCCAGCATGCGCAAGGTGTTTTCAGCAGTGCCGGCCACCTTGAAAAAAGTGATCATCCACGACTTGATCGAGTACGATTTCTTGACACCGACAGCAGACTCGGAAAAAACCGGACTCGTGGAGGTCTTCAGGAGCCAGCTCCGGATTCATCACTTTGCAAACGTGACGTTTTTGGAGATCGGGGCGCATCTGCGAGGCCAACGAGATTCTAGAACGGTGCTTGTTTCTCCTTGAGTGTTGTTTTCTTTCGGCGATTCGCGAGGGCCACCCCACGCCGATTTATAAGTTTTTGGCATTGTAGGACGACGACTTCATTGGCTTGGCCAGAAACAAGAACTACTTTGCGCTTCGCATTTTGTTCACTTTCTTCCTGTATCAGCTTATACTGCCACTTCTACCTCCTGTTTAGCGACAACGTGTGGATACAGTATTTTGAGAGATTTGTTGCAAATTTCTCACCTTTGTGTGCTTATGATGCGGCACTATACCATCTTATGGTGACCGATCACGCCTGTGCTCACCCCCAATAAGTTCAGACAAGAAATGAGGATGCTTAATCGGAGGGCGTTTGAATTTGGAGACCAAACGTGTGGGAATCGAAAGTGACGGAAGATTTTATGTAGGGAAAGTAGGGATTTCAGGACTTCAGGTTTTAGAAGATTTCAACATTCCCAAGACTCCACCTTCACCGGAATCGGCAAAGCCAAAATCATGCCGTTTTTGCTCACTGATACAGCAAGCACTTATGCCGCAGATATGTCCATCCAAGATCGTTTAAGTAGAAGATGGAAGAGCAAGAATACAACATGATCAATTATGAGATGAATGTGGGGAGGGGGGGTTGCAGTCGTGATTCTTTCCAGTACGCCAACAGACGTGAGAGCGTATTCGAAAACTTCCAAAGTAATCGAAGCCAACACGGTTAACAACCACACAAGTGAGTCGTTAGATAGAGCCATCCTCACACGCCGAACAGATGAATTGAACACATTGCCTTCACGCGGGCCAATGTACAAAGGGTTCAAGGTGCAGATGACTTGTAAGATTCCGAGGATTACGAGATTTTCGAGATCTTCTGATTTCCAAGATTCGAAGATTCCAAGACTTCTTAAATTCCAGGATTTTAACATGTCCAGGTTGTCGAGACTCCCAGGATTCCCAGGATTCTAAAATTTCCAGGGTTTGAAGACTTCCAAAATTCCCATCTTTCGTACACCCCTCACTCTTCCCGAACACGAGCAAAACTGATGCTCCGCACATTCTGCGAACACACCAGAGTGTCGTCGTCGCTGCTTCGTTCAGCTTCATATGACTGCCTTAGTCGTAGAGGTGGAAGGGAAGCAAGCTGGGCTGATCTGCCGCTTTTTCCGACATTGAACACAAATTTCTTCGGGAGATCGGCCAGCGACTCCGCAATGGGACTTGCCTGTTCGTGCTTCATTAAGGGCGAGCCGTCACCAGCTTCTGGTTGGCTCGAAAACAGTTTTCCGGGCGAAACTCTATCTTGAGTCTCGCCTAGACTAGGCCTGCGGCTCAGGGTCTTTTTCAAGGAGGTGACAGGCGAGTCGACTCCGCCGCCGGGGCGGAAAATATTAGCCAACATCGTGGGCGAGGAGAAGTTTCTGCGGAGAGAATCTGCACTACTTTTGCTCCGGAGCATGTTTGTACTTGGGATTTTGCGAATACCAAACTTGTCTCTGGAAGGTTCCTTGCTAGCAGAAGCAGAGGCAGAAGCAGAAGCAGAAGCAGAAGCAGAAGCAGAAGCTGCAGCATCAATAGAAGCAATGGCCGAAGTGCTTTTTTGGCGGCCCGCCGATATCGGGGAGAAAAAGAGCAGGTTGACAAACGAGCCCCGCGTAGGCGTTCCAACCGTGGAAGTTACCGTGGAAGTTTTGCCGTTTGTTCTGTCTGCTCCGCTTGTTCTGCTCGCTTCTTTGCCCATGTAGTTGTCGATTGCCTGGATGGAGACCGTTTTCCGAGGACCTGGAGTTGCCTCAACAGGCAGTTCGGCCTCGGGCTTATAAGGCAGCCGCACAAGCAGCGACACCGCTGATGCCTTGCGTGTTTGTGCCGGGGTAAACTCCACCTGGAGAGGACTGATGGGGTATCCCAGAGAAGCCGGAGACGTTTGAAACACCTGAGACACTTGAGACACCTGGGATGCCATAGATATCGTCGACAGCCTGGCCACGAGCGGTGATCCACGGATACTCGAGGCAAACGACTTCGAGTGTTGGCGAGAAGCCCTGGGCACGGGATCGGGAAGCTGTGGCGCGTGATTCAGATCGGCCGACGTCGGTAGTGACCGCAGATGTTTGCGGCCCTTCCAATCGGCGGAAACATGTGCTGGGGTGGCGGAAAGTGTCGAGGATGTTGGGCCAGCAGAGCCATAAGGTCCCTGGGCCACCTGGGCCCCGTGATCGGCGCTGGCCTTGTGTGTCTTGTCTCTGGTCACACGAGTAAACCCCAGAGAAGCTGCCAGGGGCTCGGTATGAAGACTGGCGTTGTCGACACCTTCCGAATCGAGCGAAGTCCGCGATACCGACGCCATCTGGCGGCATGTCGCAATCGAGCTGATCCCCGGACTCGCGTAACCGGCCGCGCGCGAGTACTTGTCCGGGTTGAAGTCGTACATGGACAGCGAGAGGTCCCAAGCCAGCGGTTCTTTTTTGAGCAGTAGTTCGTCATCGATAGCCTTGTCCACGACGCGTTTGCGGGCGGCAAAGTAGTCGTGTTCGAGCTCAAACAGCGAGGCAAAGGATATGGGGAGCTGTCCGCGAGCGTTGGCGGTATTTTCGTGCTTCAGGATCGCCGAATGGAGATCTCTCCGGAGCAGATCGGAGCAGATTTGGGAAGATGGCGGAGGTTGGAAATTTCCCGAAACTGCCGTCTCAGGCGCTGATGCTGATGCCGCCCCATTTACATCCACTTTATTTATCCTAGCATCCATCGCATCAGCCGTGGCCCGGTGCTGGGTCATCGCGTGGCCCACCATGAACTTCAAAAGCGTCTCGAGACATGCCATGTCCCCGTACGCAAAACACATGTGGAGGCAGGTGTCGCCGTTGACATCGGCCACGGTGAAATCAGCACCAAACTCAAGAAGCAATTTCAAGCCGTCAACAAAACCTACCGCACAGCAATAATGTAGTGGTGTTCTATGTAACAGTCCTCCCCGAAAGTCGATCCACTCGCCCTCGGAAAACTCCTGAAGAAGAAAGTGAAGCGTTTGTAAGTGGTGGTTAAATATTGGCATGTGCAATACGGTCAAGTTGTCGAAAGACACGAGATCAAGACGACTAAAACGCGGTTTTTCGCCCCCCGTGTGTTTGGTGACCCGGTGCATCACTGAAACCAAGTGGAAGCAGATCAAATAGTGGCCATGGTAGGACGCGTAATGGAGATTACACCAGCCGTTCTTGCTTGAATCGGTGTTGAGCCAGAGATCCGGGTAACGCGCCAAAAGGCGTTTTGTCACCGGTAGGTTTCCACGTATAACGGCGCTCCGGAGCCGTTCCGCAGCATCTAGCATCTACTTGTGCAAAAAAAAGTGGAAATTGAAGGAAAGGCAAAGTGAGCCTAGTGATGAAGAAGACATGCTTGCTGTAGGGTTCTCATAACCGTACGCACAATGAGGGTCGGCCCGCGGCCCCGCGCTTGCTGCCGCGAGCAAAGTCATCGGGGCGGGATGTACGGGTGTGTGGGGGTGCAAGGCGTGTGTTTTGGTGAAGATATAGTTCTTGCTGTGTTTTGGTGAAGATATAGCTCTTGCTGTGTTTTGGTGAAGAATATAACTTTTGCCATCAAGTGGTAATACGCTATGGCTTGGATAGAGGGGGATGTGATTGGGGGCGCAAGTACGTGATTTCGTACTCTTTCTCATTTTTTTGTCCCTCCTGTTTCCGTCTCTTTTCATTTTTTGCCTGGGACTTGGTATCACTCCGCCTCTTTCACCAGTCGAGTTCTTGTAAGTTGAATCCGTTAAAGAAGCCCGATAGATACCATAACGTGTTGATCGGGTGCGCGGACGCCCCATGTTCGCGGACACGCACATAGTTGATAAACTCTTGGTTGTAGTATATGTATAAGACTGCCGTGATTTATGACTGATTCCTATGGTCTAGTATATTTATTATGACCTTGTTTCCCACAGGTCAGAAATTATTACATATGCTTGTGTCGGGCACGAGGCGTGTCCGCAAACCCCATGACTGACGCCACCTCGAGCATGTGAGATAATTAGCGATTTGGATCAACGGGAGAATCTTATCTTATGGTCTGGAGACTTGTGGTCTTATTAAATCAAAATTTCAAAGGGCATTTAAATTAATGAACTGGTTGGACGTGTCGAAATGGGAGTCAGACCTTGAGATAAGGTTTCCTCGACTTCCTTGAACGTAGCCAAAGGTCGTGTCCTCGTCGGTAAGCCAAAAAGGCAAAATAGGAGTTTTTTTTGGCGTCTTTTAGCCTCTTCTTTTGGTGGCCCCGGCTTTTCGAAGCATCTGTATGAAACCGAACAGTGGTCTATCTTGTCTACTACTGAGGTGATCGCGTGAAGGGTGGTGAGTAACTCCTCGAAATACACCCCGATGGATGTATTATGTCTAGAGATGAGAAAGAGGTACTTTTCAAATTGATTACGGGTAAAACTGCCCCTGGTTTTCGTCCCGGTTCCTGAGATGTTCGAGCAAAGGCTAATTTGATTGCCGCGGCGCGCACTGGCTTTCGTGGGCAGCCGTTGGGCAAGGATGGGCTCAGAGGGGTTCTTTTGCGCCGTCCTGAAATCTATGCTGAAAAGTCAAGGCCCTATGATATTAAGAGAGCAAACGGTGAAGACCTAAAAAACATTTGTGGGTGGTTTGATCTATTTAGCAAGACATTAATGGAGCACGGCATGGACGCCGATGACATTGATAGTTTTGATGAGACCGGGTTCTCCTCCCCCTACGGCCTCTAAATGTTGCCTGCTTTGGCCCTTTGTAGAAGGTGTACTATGATCTCATTGATAGGACCACGTGCCCGGGTATGTATCTGATCGACAAATTCGATTTCCTTGAGATGTTTGAGGATACGTGATATGGAGACGCGATATGACGCTCTTAACCCCAAAAATATCCCGGCGGCTCTGGTTCAATTCCATTTGAATCCGATCGGGTTGTTTCGACGTTGGAGATTTCTCTCGAAGCATCAACACCAGTGTCGAGCCCTGTGCCAGTTTGGGAACCGCTGACACTGACGACTCCCAAGTTGGATTAAAAACGGATGATATCAAAGAACTTATGTTAAAGGTTACGGATAAAATTTCCTCGCCGCTCAAGATGCAATTTGACCAAATGAGGAGAGGGCTTACAAACGCCTTAGATGAGATCGAAGCCCTCAGAGAAGAAAAGAGGCAATTGTTACGAAATGGAACCGGAAAAGAGAAAAAGCACAGCCTTAGTAGAAAGAGTTTGTCATGTCAAGGCTATGTATCGACTGAGACGATTTGTCCAGTCTTTCCCGAAACGTTAGAAGCTTCTGAAAACCGAATTGCGCTGTCTGAGGCTACATGTGAACCTTTTGTATCACCTACAAAGCCAAACGGACGTTGTGGAAATTGTAGAAAGCCGGGGCAAAAATGAATCCTCAAATAGGAAAATTGTATTTTTGTAGGAGAACAGTGTGAAATTGTATTTTGAATAGCGGAAGGTGGCCGCACCCGCACCCGCACCCGCACCCGCACCCACGTTACATCTGGAGAATATTTCGGGGTTAACTTATCTAAAAATCAGTGTAGATCATCGTTAGGTTCGTTAAACTCCGTTAACGACATTCGTTAGGCTCCAGCTTCGTATTCGTTACTCTATGACAACGAAAACGAGGACCATTTTTGTAATAGTTACTGTATGACAACGATCACGATACCGAAGACGATTTTGAATTTTCGACAAGCTGTATTAAAGTTTTGATCGGTTGGAAGCCTGGGATTTACGAGACCAACAGACTCTACTATTGTCTTGGAATTAACTACATAATCAGAGAAACGCAAAGACGAGCGACGTTAGAGGTAAAAAGATACAGTGTCTAGTTGTGAACACGGTGTATGGTAAAAGTGGCATTGTTATGCTAACTCTTAAACCGAGTTAGGCAACAGCCATAGCCCAGAAAGGCTAACTGCTGGAGAAAAAGGTTTCATAAAGTATGTAGTTCTTGATCCGCGCTTCAAGCTTCAGGTGTTTGAAAATGTTAACTTTTCAGATACCAAAATCAGCGTCATCAAATCTTTCCTCTATAAGGTGTACATTCTGTACAATAATCATTACAAAGATAATTTGGCCAAGACTTCCGTTGTTACTGAGGTGGAGGTTTTTTCGAGATCTTCTCTCACTGAGCTCGAATTTGATTTTGTCAAACGTAAAAGCGATGCTGGGATCGCAAACGAAATTGAGAGAAACCTCAGAAAAGAACGAGAGCCTGAAGAGCAGGACCTCATCGAGTTTTACAAGACTCGAAAATCATCTTTTCCTATACTTTATCGTATAGCCAAAGACTACTTTGCTGTGCCGGCTATACCAGCACCCGCTGAATCGCTCTTTTCTCGTGTCGGAGACATAGTCACAAAAAAGAAAAATCGGCTTCTGTCAGAAACAATCAAGTTGTTGGCGATCCTTGAGTCTCGAGGTGTGATTACGAACGAAGATTGGCCATATGACATAGTGGACGGTGAGATTGACGTGGTGGCGGAGAACGAAATGAATATTCGAAATTGCTATCGTACAAGAAGAACAATTGCTTCCCCTGGACGGCAATGAAGAAGTTCACGATGACTGTGAAATCATCGAACAGTTTCTGGAAGCAGAATCTTCTTGAAAGTCTTTGTTTTTTAAAACAAAAACTATCCCTTGCTAAATATTGTGCATGTAAGATAAAATATGATTTAGAATAAAAAGTCCCACAAATTAGTTAGAAAAACCTGTTTTGTCATAACTATGATGAAAACGGGGACAATTTTGGTTAGAACGATGACGAAAACTAGAGCAATTTTCACGGTGACGATTACGAAATATAACGAGTAACGATCACGAATACGAGGATTTGCTCTTCACTGTCTAAAATCAGTTCAGAGGTCACTGGTGAGCCAATCGAAAATGTGAGAGTTGAAAAGAATCCTAAAACACTTCTTCGAGGGCACAGCTTATTATCCACTTGTATTGTTGTCTTTAGTGCTACATCTATTAGGCAACCCGACATGGACCTCAACTTTGCGTTCCCTAAACTTCCTTTCAATGCCCTTCTCAAACCATCTGCTGAAGTCGTTAATTAAAGTCGGGTATCGTGAGGGACTCAGTGGTTTTATTATTTTGTCTTACTGAACAGGCTTCAACTTTGAAGCATTTACGGTTTCAGGTGGAAATGCCTTGTGGAGATGTGGAATACTGTCAAATTCGAGACCAGCGTAAATAGGATTACCGTGGTACAAAGTTCATTACCCATTCTGAAAGAAAACCGTGACTATGTCTTATTAGCTGTTTGTCCCGAATATGCTGACTTTTTTTCTTATCTCGGGTTCTCTGCTCATTTGCAGCAAATGCATCACAACCTCTTTATAATGCTAAATCGTTTTCGTCCGCCGTGTGCACTTGTTGCGCTTTGAAAAGGCAACAAAATCACCAAAATGAGCTACTACTTAAGGGGCCAACTTAACCACGCAAAACTATCCAGCTCAATATTCAGTTTTGATGAGCACGGTTGCTTCTCACTTTCAGTTCTCTGCCAAAATATTCTGCTTCAATGATTTTAGATGTCGTGGCAAAAACGATGTATTGTGAAAGTTTGCCCATGATCGGTTCAGGGACACAGCACCTTATGTGATCATTGATAAGGCTTTGTGCTTTCTCTGCCATATTGCAAACATAATGTATAATGATCGACAGGTTGCATCTCATAACCGTGTTGTGACCTTACCATGGTCTTCTTGCGATTAGGACATGACTATGCCGTGATGACGGCGTGACCGTTGCAGATCACATCATGGCCATTCTGTCCTTTCCTGCAAATTTCCACAATCGACGAGTCAAACAATGTGTCTGAACTACCTACTCAGCACCTTTACTCAGTATCTTTTGATCCCTCGTGCAAACCCAAGCAAGGGCCACAAGACCATTGATCACGCCCCACATGATCATGATTTCTCCACTTTCCTCCACTCAGACTTCACCACTTACTTCTACATTTCCTTTTTGCTTTCTGCTTCGTTCAAGTGTGTATTTCGTAATATAATATACAAGCCCAGATCACGCCTTGGGCCATACGTGGTTCAAATCACCGAGAAAATGGCTAGCCCCAGTCTCTGTAACGCCGAAATCCTCCGTATTATCTCCAGTATTCCTTCAAGAGTTCAGTGGTGGCCTTCGATAAAGTCGTTCTTGACTCTGTAAAAGATGTAAAACCACATGGCAGCACCGAGAAATTTCGAACTCCACTTCAATCTTGGGTCAACGTGAGGTTTAGCTGGAGCAGCATGGCGCACGTACTTTGCCAAATGGTGAGCAGCCATTGTTGATGTGGGGGTTTAGTACTTTAATTAAGTGGATGTTGGCACGGTGAAAGCACCTTTTTTATTGGCAATGTGGTTGGCTGATTATGTACAGGTCGCTGGTGTCAAGCGGAGATTCTTGCGGATATCTGGATGTACGGGTGTTCAGGTGCATGGGGGTACGGGTGTACGGGTGTACGGGTGTACGGCCACCCAAGTACATGTGGACTGGGTTTGAAATGGCTGCGAAAACCCCAGTCATACGGGGTGCGCAGCACTTGTCGCTTGGTGCTGAGAACAGAACAAACCTCAGTATTTAATCAAGTGGTGTTCGAGAACACGAAGAAAATAGATGAGTTTAAAGAAGAAATAAGAAGGGGAAGGACGAAAAGGGCTTCTGAAAAAGTGACTTTGAAAAAAAAAAAAAAGAAAAGAAAAGAAAAGAAACAGAAACAGAAAAAATCACAATTCTTGGCGGAACCTTTGCCAGGCTTTTCCTCACTGACTAAGTGGAGTTAAATATGTTCCTCATTTCGATATGAACATAAGTATACTCGAGAGGCCGGACCGGATCAAGGGCTATAATATCCTTTTTGAAAACAGTTACAAAATAAAAATAACCGCTGTTTTCTAAACTCACCGACCCGGATAACCACTTCACACTGCACTTCAAACGCTTTATGAAGGCCTTACCTTCCTCCTAAAACTCGCTACAGTGACAATAATAAGAACATTATAACATGGCAAGAAAATTAAATGTTATCAGAATAGTAAATAATGGACTTCTGCGCTGCACTAGCTAACCCCATCTCAAGAACAACCTCTCTTTAAACCACTACGTCTGAGGTAACCCGGTTTGTCGTGCAACTTTTCGTGCCTGGTGAGATTCGACTTCACATTGAATGTCTTTCCACATGTACCACACAGATGCTGTTTTTCTCCCGAGTGGATCGTATAATGGATCCTATACGACAGCGGCCGTCTAAACATTTTGCTGCATACGCCACATCTGTGGGAACGAATCCTAGTGCCCTTTTGTACGATAACTTGCGGGCTGGGAACGTTTTCGAACGGATTTATGTGTTGGTTCAAACTAGGGTAACTGGAAGAGTCCACGTGGGTTTGCAGATTCGATTTGTGGGCCATTTCGGTAGATCCCGTAGAGGTTTGAAGCGGGGCTGAATAATGTTTGCGCCCTAACCTTGCCAGTGACTGGACTTGTAAGTGGGACATATGATCGAAAGTCGTCTTTGAAGAAACAGCAAACTGGTGCTCGAAAAAGGAGAGTTTTTTGCGGGGTTCCACCAGTTTCATTATGGTTCCCAAACTTCCCATGTCCAGGGGCTTCAAAACTGTTGTTTTAAGCGCTTTTTTTGGCATTAAGTCGGCACCAAGAGACGTGTCACCCACACCAGGAACACCCATATTCGATATGCTCTCTTCGTCCAGAAGTAAACTCAGAGTGAGCTCAAACAGGTCAGCGATGGAGTTGGTAAGCGCCAGGGTCAGCAGAAACCCACATTTTGGCTGGTTTGAATGGCCGGGTTCCGGGAAACATCTCAAATCCATCGGGTAACATTCGTCGCCAATGAGCTTCAGCGAGAGTAAGTCAAGCATAGTTTTGGACGTCTTTCTTCCGGTCAGTTGGCTCTCGGCGTCAAAAACACAGTTTTGTTGATGCAACCGCTCGTCCGGGTGGTCCCAGCTGGGATAAGCAAGAACCTGACAGCCTGATGAGTTAGAGGTGTTTGTGGAGATCGGGGAGATCGAGGAATTCGGCGAAAGTGACGATTGTGAGACATTCAAACCAACCCGGTGTTGGCCTTGGGTATGGCTTGTTTTTGTGTCGTAGCTCATAAGTGTATCTTGTTCGAGCTTCATTGCCGCAAGGCATCGATCGTTGTTTTCAACCTTGATGATAGAATCCGCCAGCGACCGTGGGCCATAAGAAGCGATTTGCTTTTTTTTCAAAAGACAAGGTTGGGCGAGAGCCAGAGCCAGAGCCAGAGCCACCACGCTCTCCAGTAGCGATTGTATTGCACCCACACCAACAAAAGACTCGTCAAAAGATCCCGAGTAGCAAGAATAATCCACCGTAGATAGATCTTGTGGGATCTGCAGAGAGTAGTAAGCCAAAGGAGGCGAAGCAAGCATCTGGGAAGAGCCAGGAAAATCCATCAGCAACAGTTCGTTGGATAACACGCAAATCTTCAACAAGTCTAAGAACGAAGAGGTCAACACAAGGGAATCAACACAAAGAAAAAGAGATTGGCAGTGAAGAATGCAGAGTGTCAGAAGAAGGGATATCAAAAAGCACACCCGGGAGCATAAGAATAGATAAACAAGACACCATGATAATGATTGGTTGCAAAACAACAACGTTTGCTGACCAATGAAATACCTCTTCGGGACAAAGGTACGCATCACCACAGCTTACAAATGTCAAGTGGCTTCAAACAATGAGACTTGTTGAAACCAACTTCCGAACGTGCATCGAAATGCTGACTAAAGACAGGCGCTGTTCAAAGAGGCACTTTAAAGTTGGCGTTTTGCCGCCCACAATACAAGAACAAGACCCGTCGATCTGCCAAGACATTCTCGTGAGGCAAACGTTGCATCCACCGTCACCATTTATGCGGTGAAGGCGCAGCACGAGGTATTCTGTGGCCGCACCGACACCAAACCCTTGAGTTTTGACGGGGTTTTTTTTTTTTTTTTTCCAATTATCTACTCCTTTTGGTATGTTCATGTTTGGCCCGGCCGCCTGGTCCAATCTCGGTCGTCGTTGCAATCAATGATCTTTCTCACCTTTGACCCCTTCAACACTTTTCCTCATCCCTTTAACTCCACCGACACCACCAATATTGAGCACCACCCTAAAAAAAAATAAATCAAAAATACAAACGCAGGTGTCGGCGCCTGCACGGCCGCCGTGCTTGTGCTTTGTTCCGAGAGATAATTACGGAGTCCGCAAATCACTGGGATTCGGTCTCTTGCAGCACGCGACAAAAAACGCCAAAACCCCCCAAAAAAGAGACTAAACAGCGCCAGGCTATCTGAAGCACACGCAGATTCCGCCTTGTTTCTTTGGTGCAACCCCAAAAACGCGCGTATGTGGATTGTGTTGTTCAGTGCTTCGCCATTGATAAAGGCAGTTGGTGCTATCGAAAAGCGCATTATGGCTGCAAAAGAACACGTCAAGAAACGGATCGTGCCTTTGAAGAAGCGGCTGAAAGAAG
>JAJMHP010000075.1:0-72240 GCA_030583235.1 Metschnikowia lunata
TAAGTGACATTTGAAATTTGGTACATCTTCCCATGAATCATGTAGCGGAACGTATGATCCGTAATTGAATAAGTGTAAAGCAGTAAAGTCGCTCCTTGCCAACCACTCATGTTTGTAAAGGGCTTTCCAGAATTTTCGCCATCTTCTAGCAGGCCTGACCGCTGGACATATCTCACTAAAGCGTCCTGGCTGAATGGGCAATTCTTCCGCATCTACTGCAATGCAGGTTTTTAAAAAAAAGAAACCACTGCCTAAAGGGAAAGGAATCCAATAGTTTTTTCGAATTGCACAATGGGATGCATTATCCTATTCAAACTGTCGTTTTCGTTCGACACGAAGCGGTTTCGTGGTCTAGTAGGTTATGGCATCTGCTTAACACGCAGAACGTCCCCAGTTCGATCCTGGGCGAAATCAGCTTTAATTTTTTGCCAAAGCAAGAAACACCTCTCGCTGACGCAAGATTCGGACTTCTGCAAGACCCAAAGTCGTATTTGAAGACGCATATAATGCCAGCTTTTTTGATTCGGCCGGCCTATCCCCAAATATTTGTGACATCAGAAGTGCAACTCAAGGATTTTGATCTTGTTTGCACCATCGGAAGGTACAAAAGGTTCCCCTTGTTTCGAGGACGGTATTTGTAGCTTCCCAGAAGAAACACATTTTGTATTCAAGCAAGAGATTTCGAGGACTACATTCTTGTAAATTTTCATGTTGATGAAGAAAAATTCATTGTGTCAAACCTAGACCATCCTCCTAGTCAATTTGCTACACAAATCACTCAGGAACAACGATGTGTTCGTCAGTAGAAAGGCATGAGCTGAAGTGCAAAGAAGGGCCTTCAACATCACTCTGTTGACAGAACTATGGCCGCTAAATCTATATATGTAAATCGATTTGGATCACATCCAATAGCGACTTCTGTTCGTCCTGTCTCTGTTTTCGTGACGATCATCAATAATGATACGGGGGTTAAAAAAGGCTGAAAAAGTCAAAAATACCAGCATGTAACCCTTTTCCAGTCATACCTTTTAACCTTTTCTTGTTTAAGTGCGGAAACGTCATAGGAGCTGGATTGAGCAATGCTAGAATTCTCTTTAGCATCCATGCCAGATCGAGACTTTGCAAAAGTTGTCAAAATGTCTTGGAAAAAACTTTAAGGCATCACGAGACCATAAAGAGAACAGTCAGCCAAAGGCCATTTTGATGAACAATCGTCTGATTTCATAGTTGACGCAAAAGATGATGGGAGAAGACCCCGAAATTGGAATTTCACACCAGTCTTTAAAGTTGCAAGTTCTGCATTTCACAATAGTCAAGGGAGTAATTCAAATTGTTAGCTTAGATTTCTTTTTTCTTTTTTTTTTTTTTTTTTTTTTTTTTTTTTTTCTGTGATGGTGATCACTTTTCCAAGAGTGCGGCCAATGTTTCACTATCGAACATGTTGCTTCCAGACTGGAGCGTTTTCGCCAACAAGACGATAGAGTCGTTGGTAAAGTCCGGCTTTTTCCGAAGCTGGTCCAAATCGTCGGAAAACGTTTGGGCCATGTACTCCAAAAACTTGGCATCGAGTTCCTGACGGTCTCTTTCTACAGTCTGGCGAGCTTCTAGAGGGGTCTGATTCTGGATGATGGTAAACTTGATGCTGTCGACTTTTTGCTGCATTTCCTTTGAAAGTAACTCATCTTCAACCTCCGGGTTTTTAGCAGCCTCCGAGTCAGACTCAATATCTATTTCGTCGATATTGATTTCGTCTTGGCCCGTGTTTGCGTCCTGCACAGAGGCGGGGACATTTTCACCATTTTCACCATTTTCACCACGGTGTTTAGCCACGTTGCTGGTGTCCACGGAGGAGTCAGAATCCGAGTCCAGACTCGAGGAGAAATCTTCAGTTCTTCTCTTCTTCCGTCTTCTGTTTTTCAGCGGTTTGTTATGTGCGGAAGCAGGTGCCATAATGGATGGAGAGGTAGAGATATATCATCGCTCGACATGAGAGATGCGAAGACAAGCCGATGAAAAGGTGTGGTTGTGTGCAGGCACACACGATAAATTGACGGCCTTGTGTTTCGGCCGCGGCTGCGAAAAGTATAATATTCAGAGTACTCGGGTGTGTTGGAGAGAGAGAAGATAGAAGTGCGAATTTGATTCGAACGCTCTTTATTTCATTTTCATTTTTGTTCTTATACATATTTCACCACCTACTTTATTAAATTCGTATTTACGCGTTCATTCATTGACAACCGTGACCGTCTTTGTGTTGGCGGCAATTTTGGATGGCGAAACCAGTGGATATTTGTTATGTTGTCGAGTCTTTGGAGCGAAGCTAAAAGCTGCGGAATGAAAATAGACTATGAGAGTTGCTACTTCGAGTCAGGAAGAAAAAGGATAGTATCCAAATCTTTTTTTTTCTCCGAGAATCGGCCAGAGACTCGAACAAAACTCTGAACCTTCAACGTCGCTTCAATGGACTGAGAATCGGAGACGCCACTGATATTAAACCCGTCTGGCCAAAAAGAATCCAAAGTTTCAACAGCATAGCACTCCAGGCTCTAGCTAATCCTTTTTCTGCTTTTTTGCTTGTTCCTGGTCTGGTTTGGCTTTTCTTTTCTTCACCATAGACGACAAGTCGTTGACGGGTGCGGTCTTTTTGGTTAGAGCTTGACTTAATGCCTGTGCTGCAGATGGACCACTGCCACCTTTTCCCAAGAGACCCTTGATCATGTCCATCTGCTGCTCCTGCACCTCTTGCTCGGGGTCTTTTTGAAGTTCACTATACCGCTCCTCCAAGTCCTGAAGCAACTCTGATTTTTCACGTTTAGCCGCCTCGTCCAAGTTTTTTTGCGCCTCTATTTGAGCCTTTACAATTTCAATCGCCTGCTTCACGTGGAGGGCAGCCTTGGTTCTCAGTTCAGGGTCTTCGGCGCAAAATTCAAGCGCTAACGACAACTTATAGTGGGATTCCGACACCAACGACGACAACCTCGCGTCGTACAACTTTTCACGCAACTCCAAACAAGACTGCAAGTCGGCGGCTGCTTGCGGGAAATTCTCTGTTTCCAACGATACTTCGCCAAGAAGATCGTAGGTTTCAGACAACTTTTTGACGGTTTCAACATATTTGGACTCCGGTTCCTGGCTATCTGAGGCCAAGAAAGGAGGCGTGAGACTTTTTCTTTCACTGCCCGCATCTTCTTCCATGGCCTTTTCGAAAAAAGACCGGGTAAGGTCCAAAACGTCCCATGCAGCTTCGAAATCCGTTTGTTCTTCATTCATTGGCTCGTTGTCATCACTGTTTTCTTCTGTGATTTCTTCTGTTTTTTCTGCTACTTGAGTTTTCTTCTCCGTGCCATTCGTTTCTCTGGCCTCGGCATCCTCGGCATCCTCGATCTCCTCTGCTACACCCTCATGGAAGCGAAACCCTTCAGATTCATCGTCATCTTCATCATTCTCAACTGTTGCGGTGGGTTTTGAAGGTCCTGTTTCATCTCCAGCTGCAGAAACACCGCCCAAAACACCAGAGTTAGATACACCGTTTTGAAAGAGTGCCTTTCCATACAAAAAAAGAAGATCGGGATCGTCTGACTCGTTCTCTTCATTATACGCGGCACACGCGTCTGCGTAGGCCGTTGCGGCCTCATCAAAATCTTTTTTGGCGTACGATTTGGCACCCAGAGCAATCAACAGAGTGATTTTCTCCGAATACATGGTTCTGGTAATGTGGTTTTGGTGACGAAGTGCTACCACTTTAAAAGTCAACTAATCAATGACACGAAGAGGAGTGCACGCGTCAAAAGATTCTGGGTGGACGCGTTTTTTTTTTTTTTTGGGCCAATCTCGCAGCCCGCATTCGTCTAATTTCCTCGGGACGAGTGTGGGGATATATGATTCAATTGGGGTTTTCTTTGAAGAAATGTCTGGTGACATGACTTAGTCTGTTTCCTTCTGTTTCGCATTTTCTCTAACTCCCTTCCTTTTGCTACCCCCTTTTGCCTACGGCTCTAGTTTTCATCTGCTTGCCGGTGATAGCTTTCTCTCATCAGCTACGGTAATTCTTAATGATCGAACCCAGAAAAACTGTACCAAATGGTACATGTACCCCCTCTTAAAAAACTTGAAATCAGCGCAAATCAATATAAGACATCTTGAAATTTTATAAAGCTTTACTGTACCAAAGGTTGCTTCTACCTCCGATTCTTCAGAAAAGTTAACCGATCTTGTACCACGTTAATTTGCATGCAAGATTAGACCCATCATTTACCGTGGAACAATTCTACAATTTATAATTTGTAAAAAAGTGATAACTAGGAAGTTTGCAAAATCGTGTACATAAAATTTTATTTCTTGTGCATACTTCTTCAACACCTCAAGCAAGACTAGTTATAGATATATCTAGGAGTCATGATTATATCGACAAAAGCAATTACAAGTATATTGCCCGGGTAATCCTTTTGGTTTTTTTAGGATAGCCTTTTCAAGTAAGACCTAACTTTACAAACACTAGCATTCCATCATTGTTAGCATATAAAAGTTCCTTCATTTGCTAGATCTCAGATAAAACTGTACCCAAAAGCTCTAAAAGTATTAACCAATAAATAAGGCCTCCTTTTGTGTGGCATTTTTTTTAACGAGTTTTGGTTTAAGACGACAATGGATCAGTCATGTTTGATTACGTTCATCAGAAGTTAGATTGAATACTAACAGATTAAGGCTTTAGAAGTCCAGCTTCAGTTAAAATGCACGAAAATCTGTGAGCGAAAGGGAAGAATACAGTGTTAGCCAGGAGCTGTTTTAAAGTCTGAGTATATACTTAGAAAGAGATAGACAGAGAGTTGTTTCCGAGTCGATTACCATCTATTACAGCACTCTTGATTGAGAGGAAGCAAGAAAAGCAATAAACCGAAACTTCCACATACTCGGTCTCTGATTTTGTTTGTGAAAACTTGTTGACGGATATACTGGGTGCACCACAAAAGTGTTTCAAAGAAATGAGCATCTGTCTTCTTTCACTCTACAAAAGACTTCAAGACTATATTAGCTCGGTAAACTGAAAAGAATAAATTACATCAAAGCTAACGTGTTCAAGAGAGGAGTACATGCACTAAAGTTTCCCGTATGCATGAGGTCCCCGTTCTCCATTGAGCAATGGGCTATAGTTTCTTTTTAAAGCACGAATTGAGGGAATTATTTTTCAGTAATAATTTGAAACTTTTTCCTCTTGTAATGACAGCGGAGAGCTTTTGCTCAAGTAGCTGGAACGAACTCTTGTTCTTAGCTGCACCGCTTCGACGCTATTTTTCCTTAACTACAGTGACAATGACAACATACTTCACAAAACAGCGAGGGCAATGGGACTCTTATAGACCTTTGAAAAAAGGAAATGACCTAGAAGCATTTCCGCTTGAAGAGTTGTCCAAAACGTCGTATCTTGAGCCAATCAAAAACGAAGGCTTTGCCCACTTTACAGCTAATAGTTCAAGCCCAAACCAATCGGTGCCTGAAGCAATCTTCTATGAGGAATATGTACCATACAGACTCTCAATAGAGAAGTCTGGTCTCTTCCCAGAGTTTTACTTTCATTTCAAACGCCATTTTTCTTCGATCTCTCCAGAAAACAGAGTCTACTGTATGGCAAGTATTGAACAGTTTAGGGCCTGTTACACAGGCTCGGAAACGAGTGTGAACGAATCGATTTCTATGGTTGAAAAGTCGTTTGAAGCTGCTTTTCGCCAATGCCTACACCCAAAACTCCTAAAACAGGTTGATTCTTGGTCTTTAACACGTCGGTGTGTGGAAGGAGAGTTTCGACAGATGCTCACCGCGAGAAGTGATACGGATTCGTATCTCAAGCGAATGAATCGCTTAATGAAGAATTCAATTCAAGATATTGAGCCATTGATTGATTTTCTCATGGCCTACGAACATCCTGATAGCTATATTTGGAAACATATAAGACTTGCTTACGATAGAACGCTTGGATCTGACTATCAGATAGAGCGAATGGAGGAGTTGGCTGAGAAATGGCAGCACGAGCCACTACCTCTAGTAGAGCAAATCCGAAACCTTGCTGCCGAGGTTCGGATTGAACATGAGATTGATGAGAGAAGGGGGAAAAGAAACTCGCTTATTGTTTGTGCGGTGCTTATCTTGAGTACGGTATTTACTGTGCTTCTTATGATGATAGGTTGAGTGAGGGAACAAGGAGAGGATAGAATTGCAAAGATGAAAAGAAAAATAAACAAAGAAACAAACAAAAAAAAAGTAAAAAAGTAAAAAGCAAAAAAAAAGAAAAAGAAAAATAAATAAAAAATAGGAAGACTGAGAATTTATATAGAGAAACATTATCCGAGTGATCTTGATAATTAACGTTGAGGGAAAAGAAGAAAGAGCCAGGTTTCCTCATAGTATCCATGTTCTCTTTTAAGCTCCACTGTATCTAGTGGTGGATGAGTTGTGGATCAGTTGTGGATGATTTGTGGATGATTTGCAGTCCTAAAGATGGATAACATGGAGATGAATACCAAACGTCCGGGAGAGAATTTTGAGTTCTTTTGTCGACTGCTTCTCTACTGCTGCCTCGAATCGAGTGAAAATGATCTTTCGCCTCTAGCCATCTTTTTTTCATTCTACACTATACTCTTCAGACTAGGTAGTAAATTTATTGCGAATGGTAAAGGCGTGACGTAATTGCTCATTTCAGCGAGTACACGGTATCAAAAAGAGTTCAGAATTCGGGAACTACATTTCATATAATTCGATTTAAAATGCTTTGGGCAAATCTCCCAACATTGTCAACTTTCAGGCTTTATCATATCATTGTCCTGAGCATCGTTATCTTGCAGCAACCTCAGTGCGCACCTGAACTAGAATGAGAGAGACGAAGAACCACATCTGGCCAAAACAGACATCACTATCTACACCGCCTCTGGTAATCTTCCAAAGCCCACCTCCGTTTAAACCCTGAAACGAACGCTCCTATTATTCACCATTATTCTTCAGAATGTTCGCAATCTTACTTTCGGTGTGTTCACACAAACCTCCAACCGAGTTATATAAACCTATAGTGCACAAGGCGTGCTATACATCAAACGACTTGGACCATTAGAGGCTACTTGGGAAATGGATGATAAGCCAAGGCTTGCTCCTACGAGATCTTTACAACAACGTTCCATTTTGCATATGCGCACGTTACGAGGTGATCAAACGATTAAGACAAGGCAAAATACACACAAAGATGCAAGCCTAAACGGGTGAAGCCTAAACGTGTGAAGCATAAACGCGTGAAGCCCAAACGTCCTTAGCCTAGACGGTTCATAACCACGCTGCTTGTGCAGGACACACTGTGGCATGACAGTAGTTGGGTGACACGCAGAGAAATCATTGAGGCGGAACTTCAGAAGCCTTCCGTGCTTTTAAGAGTTCTTCATTGCCAATCCAGAAGAAGAGGGGAAAGGTAAAATCACTTCAAAGAACAAGAGGATCTCGATCAAAGTTTTTCTTCTTTGGTTCTTTAGAACGGATGTTACGAATATCAATTGCGTGATTTTCATATCGCCCTTCACAACATAACCTTGCTCACAGTTGAGTGTGTGCTGTCTTTTTTTTTTTTTTTTTTTTGTTTCACGATATTTTTTTGACAAGTCGAGTCGCACGTGACCCATGTAAACACTCGAGAATCTAATCCTTCATACTTTATATCTCCAAGAACAATACAAACACCCGAAAACACAACAAAACTCAGGCTCGCTCCCTCTCTATCCGATTCCTGGAACTACTTGATCCACATTATCCGGCCTATCTTACTATTTTGCCTAACCAACAGGCTATTCTGAAAATCTGCATGTGCTACTATGAGTGGATCCAACAGATCTTTGAGGCGTAAACCCCCGCCTCCCATGGACGCAGTGGAAATACAAAAGGCATTCTTGGGTATTGCCCCCGAACCGGAGTTGCCGCCGGTACCAAATTTGACGCCAGAAAAGCCACCAGTGCCGTTTGAGCACGCGTACAAAAGCGAGCGGAGACATGGGCAGATTTCGCTCACTTTAAACGCTGATCTTTCGTACGACCTGATTGGTGCAAGTGAACATGACGACTTCAACGAGTTTGCCGAGGACTCGCTTCTATCGTATGAGAGCCCGCGGCCAAAAGGGCCCCAGAGTCTTCCTCTAGATCAGTTTGAGTACTCGACTCCAACACGTGATCTGGTTGTAGATCAGGGGCACTATGCCAATGCAAGTGAGCCCAGTAGCCCCTCTAACTATCGCCTGGAGTTGCCGCCGAGACCAAGAAATACCGCAGACACACCGCTGGCATATAATTCGGAAGAGCGGAAACACCCCAAATCAAACGTTTTGTTGCAAGACAAAACAAGCTCTTATCGTCAGCGGAAGTTCCAGAATCTACTGCAGAAAGGTACGTCGCCGTTCCAGCTTCATGAAGTTGACTCAGGCGTGCATCAGGACTATCTGGAGCCATTAACACCCGACACAGGTGTGAATCAAGTGCAATCCTCCCTGCCGACGGATCTTCCCTATCCGATTTCGAACAACTTCTCTTCTGATGAGGAAGAACTTGAGGGCACTGAAGAAACGAGCAAATTCCCGCCTTATACTTCCAAACTGGACCCCCGGATGGCCGTTCTTACCACTCCTACGCGCATTCCAAGTTTGGCCGATAAAGACTCGATGAAAATGGGGCACGAAAACCAGCTTGTGCACAAAAAGAGTCTGCCTGAGTTTAAGTTTCTCCGCAGCTCACCCCCGCGGCTTCTTAATCTGCCTTCCACGTCGCCTGAGCTGCACATGCCTCAGTATTTCTCCAGTCCTCTGAGCTCTCCTACGCGTGCGTCTCTTTACGGTAGACAGTCGCAGATATACTCAGGGGTTCTCAGTGACAGTCGCAGTAGCCGTTCTCCGTCACCCAAAAAGTGTCTGAGAAGCTCTCCCAGCACAAGAAGTGGACCTTATCCTTACGAGGAAAACTACCTGAATGTGTTTGAAGACCAGTATAATCAAGAGCGTGTACCAAGATGGAGCTTGATTGAAGACTATGACGGGGACTACCATGATCATGACCTCGATGATTCATTCGATATGCCGCCACGAGCGCCTCATTTCGACTACACCATTCTCCCAGAGCTCCCTAAACAGACAAACGATACTTTTGATACGCTGATGCTGTTTATCTCCAAGCCACTGCAGTCTTTGCATCCACATGAACTGGTTTTGAGTCGTCCTAAGCTCACGGGACGCAAGAAAAATGACGCTTTACCGCCAGTGCCCCTAGATCTTCCACTGCTTCCATTTCTGCCTTCGAGTCTAGGTGCACTACACTTCACTGCATGCTCAAATGTATGGTCTCTCAAGAGCATATACGATTGGTGCGTGCAACTCCACGGGTGGATCCACGAACAACTGCTTACGGTCAAGGAGTTTAGAAAGACGCTCATGCGACTTGTGGCCTTTCATAAACGGGAAGTACCGATCGATCTCATTGGGCGAAATGTTTCGGAGATCATCAACTCGTTTTCCCGCGCAAACTTGCTTATTTTTGATGCTACAAGAGAATTAGACGATAAGCAAAAACAGCCCTTTCGGTTCAATATAACTGGCATAATTTCTGGCGTCTTGGTGGACCTAACCTCATGCTACTGCACGGACAATGATCATCGTCAAAGGGACCGGGACTGGGGAGACTTTTCTTTGAAATGCTATTCTTCGCTGTGTACGATCAACAAAACCATTGACCATGAACACATGATGCGGACTACAAACATTCACGAGTTGCAGCTTGGAGACGACTGGGCAAGCCACTGGAAACTTGCGGCCCATGATATGGCCGGTGATCTCACCGAGTCGAAAAAGCAGTCTTTTCTCTTTGATCTCATCAAGTTCGAGCAAAACTTCATTCAGCGTGCGGAATTGTTCATTGACATCGCTGGGCCTGAGTTTATCAAGTTTGCCAAAGCAATGGTTGGCTCCACATCTCTGATTCCGCTCAAGGACTTTGAAGAAAAGGTGCTTGTGTCAGCAAATGATTTGCTTGCGATACATAAAAAGGCCCTTTACGAGCCTTTGTTGAGGATTCTCGTTGCTGACGGAAAATTCATCAAAAACCTCAAGGGCATCGCTGAACTATACAAGGAGTGGGCATTTGAAGCAAAGAAACCACTTTTAGTGTATATGAGTGTGATGCCCATGATCGAGGACCTTTTGGAAAACAGCGCCTTAAAAAAATGGGATGAACTAATCAGATCAAACCCAAGAATGAAGGCACTCCAAGTTAATGGGAACTTGTTATTGATGAGTACTTTCAATTCTCGGTACCAACAACTCCCTCTTCAGCTTTTAGATGTACGGAAATTTTTTGACGAAGAGGATGAAGAATACACTTCTCTTACCAAAGCAGTGGATGCAATAAGGCTGCTTGGAGGTAGGGTCAACGAAATGAAAGTCCATTCAGATAATATCCACGCGCTAAGGTTGGTGGAAAAGCAGCTCACATGGAAATCAAATGTGTTCCAGCCAGCGCTCAATCTTACATCTTCCAGGCGAAAGTTTTTCTATCGAGGAGATCTTGTTCGGAAAGGTGACCTCAAGATCAATTCGCATTCGGCTCATGTGATCGTTTTGGATAATTACGTGCTCATTACCGAAAAGCAACGAGCGCAAAAATTGAACAACTACAAAGTGACCGAGTCTCCGATTCCACTAGACTACCTTATTGTCGAGAATAAAGAAAAGGAATCCCATGTGATTTCTGTCAAACCGTCGCTCACACAACCCTCGGGGAACGAAGGAAATAAGGTAGAAGAGGACTCCTCATCGTTTCCTTTCAAAATCAGATACGCCGGACGGGGAAAGAGCGAAAGTCATACGCTAATTGCATCAAGTGAAAAGGAGCGGAAAACGTGGATTGCCATTCTTGTTCAAGCAAGGGCCAATTTGCTTAAACGAGTGGTGCCGGTAAGTCCATATTCCCTCAAGCTTGTGGAGAATGCGTTTTTTGCATACGAGGCCAGCTCAAAGATGATGAAAATCCCGATTTTGTGCAACGCAGATCCTATTTCCGTGCTTGCTAAACAAACGTCGGCGATTTTCAACAACACTACAAGGAAAGTACTGGTTCAGCGGCAGGTGCAATGCTCACATCTGTTCAAGTTTATGGCGCAAAAGTTTATTTTCCTCGGAACCGATGCAGGCGTCTACTGTTCTGACAATAAAAATATGTGGAAAAAAGTCATCAACATGAACAACGTGATGAAAATTACAGTATTGCCAGAGCTCAACATCGTGCTTGTTTTGGCCAATAAAAACTTAAGGTACTATCCTCTCCAGCTGCTCATCAACATATACTACGAGAGAAAGGATAAGATAACTTCATATCAGTTGTCCAATGAAGGTGTGCTTTTTTACGAGTTTGGAAGGCACCGTGGGCTCCCTACGCTTTTTGTGGCCAAAAAGAAAGCCGCAGGCTCCACAGCATTCAAAGTGTTTGTTCTTGAGGTTGATAACAACGGTATTTTCAGCATTTTTACCGTCATCAAACGGTTTAACATCCCCTCCGAATGCCACGGACTATCTGTTTTCAATTCTTCGGTGGCAGTACACACGCAAAAAGGATTTGAAGTTCTCGATTTACAACGGCTAATACCGCGAAGCATTCCTGAGATTCCTTCACAAGATACGAAAAAACTAGATGGGTATAGTCGGAAGCATGCGGGACCACCGACGGAAGGTCTCAAAAAGGCCATCTCTCATGCCTCGCCCATGGGCATGTTCAAGCTCTCAAACAACAAGGAGTTGTTGATGGTTTACAACGAGTGTGCCATTTTTGTTAACAAATTGGGGAAACTTTCACGGAACACCGCCATTCGTTTCGACTTCAGGCCCAAAGACATAGCGTTCGTGGACAATAATTTGGTTTTGGTCTGTGAAGAAGTGGTGGAAGTGTGGTCCATCAGTATTGTGGCAGACGGAACCAATAAGCTTATTCAGGTGATTCCCAGTAAAGACTTGCATCTTCTAGATGCCTCCACACTTTGCTTTAAACTGGTGAATCCAGACGATTCTGATCTACAGTTGGTATTCGCAATGTCTCTCTCACCTGACATTCCTCTCCTAGTACAGCAGAAGCTGTAGCAAGCGATATTTACTACAGTCAAACCCCGATAAGCCTGGACATGTTATTTGAGAATTTTATGGTCAATCAGCGGGGCTATAATTAAATAACCCGCTAATTTACCAATTATGAGAAACCCGGGAACCCGCACTAACCAGGCGCGAAGATGTCCAGCAGCTACAATTTTACCTATTCAGGTCTCGTCTACCACCTGAACGAGCACGTTGCAATTCTACCTCGTATGATGAAAGCTTTTTGGAAAACCTCGAGGCATCTTTCTCACCCTGTGCAATGAAATTGTAGGGAACCGAAATGAAAGCTAAGCACTCGCGCGAGAAATATGGGTAATTTTTTGCACTTTCTCAATTGCATCTTCAATAATATTCTCTGCCTTATTGTTCAGGCGTGTCTGGTTAAGAATTTGTTGGATCAAACTCACTTCATTTTCAGTGGTGTACTTTACCTTTACCCGCTCTAAAACAATGAAGCCATGTGTGGGTTCAGATATCATGCTAAATTGATTGTTGCTGCGAAGAATATACACCATTGATACTCCACCAAATCTGCACCACATACCTCAAAAAAGGACCCCTATCATGGAATTCCAATAAGATGTGATTAATGTTCAAAGTTCAGAGAAACATTTAATTTACTATCGTGGATAATCTTTTGTTTCAAAATATTATTCAATTTGCGAGCTCTTCGCGAAAGATTCGATCAACGGCGATTGATTTAACAAGGTTTGAGTAGACTGGAACCTGATGGACCAAGTGATAAGTGCGGGTTTCGAGTTCCACCAAGAGCTCTGGAGTCTGACTGAAGTCTGAAGCTTGTCTCCGCGGTTCGTACATGAGCCTGGTGCACGGGTGTCTGCACTCGGATTGTGGGGACTTTTCCTGTGAAAGCGGCCGCCTGTCGCGTTGTTGAATCTGTCTTCAAGCCTCGGGTACACAAAGTGTGGGGGAAGCCCGATACAGTCCGCACTCCTTGGGAAAGACTTCTCCGGATTATTATAAAGAGAAAGCTCAAATTATCTTTCCGTGGAGGCAGTTTGAATTTCTTTTTGGCCTTAAAAACAATTCGCAAAAGAAAAAAAGAAGAAAAAAAAATAAGACTCTGCAAAAATGGTGGACTTTAACGTGAATGGGAAAACTGCCGTGGTGACCGGAGGCACTAGAGGATTGGGGCTCTATACAGCCGAGGCATATGTCCTTAATGGTGCTAAAACGGTAGTGGTGACATCGAGAAAAGAAAAAGCGTGCCAGGAATCAAAAGCATACTTGGAAAAAGTCGCCAAAGACCACGGCAAGTCGACTGAGATCATTGCAATTCCAGCAGATTTGGCCAAAGAGGCGGAATGCGAAACATTTTACAAAACTGTCAGAGGAAAAGTCGACAAAATCAACATTCTTGTTGCCAATGCTGGAGCCACGTGGGGCGCCCCTTTGGAGGACCATCCAGTTTCTGCGGTTAAGAAGATATTGGATCTCAATGTTGTTGCTGTTTATCACACGATCAAATTATTCACTCCAGCCCTCGAAGAGGCAGGCACTCCCGAAGACCCGCTGAGAATCTTGATCATGTCCTCGGTTGCCTCTTTGGTGGCCAGCGATCCCGTGGGTGTCTATGGGTACTTGGCGTCGAAAGCCGGAGTTTCACATATGGGAAAAAACTTGGCATTACAGTTGGGACCACGTAACATCACGGTTAACTCGTTGGCTCCCGGGTTTTTTCCTACCAAGATGTCTCAGGGTGTTTTAGATATGGCGGGGGATATAATGAAGGAGCTGAATCCTAGACAGAGGCTTGGGCAGAAGGAGGATATCATGGCTGCGGTAGTATTTTTGAGTGCTCAGCAGTCAAACTACATCAACGGGATTGTATTTCCTATTGATGGCGGTGCTCATGTGGGTGGTGGCTTCACTCCAAAGCTTTAGATTTCAAAGCTGTAGTTTCAACGCTTTAATTCCAACGCTTTAATTCCAACGCTTCACTTTCAACGCGTTAATTTCAAAGCTTTAGATTTCAAAGCTGTAGTTTCAACGCTTTAATTCCAACGCTTTAATTCCAACGCTTTATTTTCAACGCCTCAAACGGAGTCATGTGTTGAGTGCTGGAAGTGGTATATCACAGTAGGTTAAATAAGTATAGACTTGACGTGCCGGTATGTTGTTGGACATTTACAGGACTCCATTATAGGAATGAGCTAGTTCGATGTGTTCGCTAGATGTCTGTATTGTGAAAATAATATATGCGCCCCTTCTGTATGAGAAAGACACATAATTAGAAAAACCTCCTCAGGCGAAGCCTACCATATGGGTATTTAAAATGTTTTGACGGTGTGTTTGTTTTTAGTCTTCGAGTTCTGTTTAAACAGGGTCAGCTGAAACAACTTTCGTCTGAGTGGAAGAGATTGGGCCCTTTTGTTGCTGATACTTTAACCCGACTTGTCTTCGGAGCTCCGAGCATAGGCATCAAATCAAGCGTTGCAGATTGAGCGCGGTGGAGTTACTTTACTTGTCACGAGGATCTTCAGTGTCTTGGCCAGAGAATGTTGTAAAACACAACCATTCAAAGTCAAACTCTAAAATTCCTGAAATGAAACTTGGCTACTTAAAGGACGATCTTCAGCAAAATTGCCTAGAATTAACCGAACTCCCCACCTTTGAAGCTTCATAATAAATTGCACAAATGCGTAAATCGTACTGTAGTCGTTTTCCAATCTCCAGCAAAAATCCACCCATATCTTGCCAATTAGGAGATTGAACTTTCTTTTGGTCTCTTTCCCTTTTCTCTTCATCTTGTTAATTGCAAGTGCCGATGATTTGTCAGTGATAGCTCTCTGATGGTCTCCACGAAAGTCTCAATAACACATCGGAGCCAAAGGCTAATAATACAGATCTACCTCAACGCTTTGGAAAAATACAAATATATAAGGCTCAAGAACTATACAAGCCACCAACTGCCTGTCACAGTTTGTTAGCAAGTAGTACTTTTAAATGACGTGCTGACTAAATTATGAATCAACCAGGCGTATGCCCAAGTGAGTCTATCTCCCAGAACAGGTTCAAGAAAGAGAAGCAAAAACCAAAGAGAGAAGCAAACATTATAAAGTTTAAATACACCCACTATTCTTGAAAAGCCAAGAAAGTCCAAGGTCTCTTCAGTTTATTTATTTAAATGTTCGGAAGCGTTGAAACTGTCTGAACTTTTTCATTATGAGGGGCCCCGGTCCATTCGTTTTGCTTGATTCTCGCACTGTGGCCTTTGCTACTAAGCTATTACTGCAATAACTGGTCCTTAACCATTGGAGTAAACATAAAATAGCTTGCAAGACCACGAGAACTTCTGATTTGGACTTCCAATAAAGATCACACTAAAACTTCGAAAACAAAACTCTTGCATTGTTCAGTTATATCATCGTTCTAAAGTACCGCCTTTTCGCAGGCTCTGATATTACTCCAATCAAGCCTGTTCTAGGCGCAGTTGGTGAAGCAGAGGTGCACACTCAACTTGCAATTTCGCACCTACTTCATCCGCTCCATTCGACGCACCTGGCCCAATCGCTTATCGTGCTGGAATCTGATAAAAAAACAAAAAGGTTCATAAGTCATCCAGGAAGAAGTCGGCGGAAGCAAAAATCCCAGGATTGTTCCAAAAGAAAATCAACACCAGAAACTGTCACGAACACGCTGCTCGAATACTTATATATCACCAGAGTCAATCACTTCACTGCTGGTGTACCAAACAAGAACAATTACAGTACAGCGTAGGAGGATTCTCGAAATCCCCTTTTACTTCGTATTTGCTCTAGATTTCCTAGACGCCGTTCAAGTATCTCCTTAATCTATCTTTATAGCTCACATCACATAATCGTTATGGGTCTTGCATCGTCGAAAATCCTTGATTCGCTCATGGAAGGCACAAACTTCGACCGGGAAGAAATCGATCGTTTGCGGAAACGCTTCATGAAACTTGACCGGGACCGCAGCGGCACCATTGACAAAAACGAGTTTTTGGATATTCCCGGGATCTCGTCCAACCCGTTGGCGACGCGTCTCATGGACGTGTTTGACCTTGACCACGATGGGAAAATCGACTTCCAGGAGTTCATCACAGGGCTCTCGGCATTCAGCGGCAAATCGCTGAAGACGGAAAAGCTCCAGTTTGCCTTCAAAATCTACGACATCGACCGTGACGGCTATATTAGCAACGGTGAATTATTTGTAGTGATGAAGACTATGGTGGGAAAGAACTTGAGTGACGCTGAGCTCCAACAGGTAGTAGATAAGACCATCATGGGCGCCGACAAAGATGGCGACGGTAAATTGAGTTTTGACGAGTTCAAGGCTGCCGTGGACCTGACCCAGTTAGCGTCTGCCTTGACATTACTGTCGATCTAAGGAAGCAATGGCTTTGTACGGTGTATATAGCAGGAAATTAGCGGGACGAGGAGACCTCAAAATATGGCGGTTATCTGAATACTTCGGAACAGTGCCTATGTATTTGACAGTGGTTGCTGGCGTTGGAGAAGAGGCTGGAAATGACTTGTGGAGGTGATTGCCACTTCATTCTTCATGGTTCTCTACTTACGACTCAGTTAATTACACCATGAAGGCATAATCTCGAATTTCAAACAAGATCATACGGTATCATTGGAATGAAATGGCGATAGTATGGAGCTGGATCAAGATAGATTGCGGGGAAGGAGTCCAGGCGAAATAAAAGTAAGCGCTTCATGAAGAGGACATCGTTCATTGTTATTTACGTGTCTTGTTAATAAGGGTTTCTCAATAGACAGGTCGGTGGCACTTCTCTTGATCATTGTCGATTATTTCCCATTTGTTCTTTGTTTCCCTATACTGAGTCAAGAAAATGTGGCGTAAGGCAATTTTTGATGTTCATCTAGGAGTAGAGGAGGAGTGCAGTACCGTATCTATGAACCTACGACAGTGCCGCACCCTGTTGCAAAATCTGAATGTTTACCAGACGATGTCAAAAATCAGTAAAGACCAAACTTTTAAAAAGACACAAAGAGATAGCAGTATCAATTCAAATGAATGTGATCGACCATGGAAAGATTATATCCCTTTCTAGATTCTTTGGACTATGCCTAAAAATGCCTACCTTCTAAGTCTCAAGTATCTCTTACAAATGAGGCCTTACTCTATCGACACTCCACAGGATCGTCAGACGCAGAAATTAAAAGGCACATAACAACCGACATCCCGTTCTTCCGATTGCTCACTTTGAAATATAAAGACCTAGCTTTTATTAATTTTTTCCCTTTTTCCATTTTTTTCCCTCTCAACCTCCCACCCAACTCCATTCATCTTCATCTTAGAACTCTCACGGCTTCTCTGCCTTATTAGTTGCGCGCTCCACACTTGATAAGAGCGAGAGCTACCCCAGATCTGGCAGTCTCAGAATCGTCTATACAGACCAAGCACATCTCGAGATAGATTACACACGCGAGAGTTTCGGCACAACCAAGCACCTGTTGCTCATAAAGCCGTCAATTCCGCTCTTTCAATTCCGCTATTTTCGGATCCATCCTTTCTTTGGCGTTCAAAACTCCTTTGGGAAGTGCCTTTCTCCCCTTTCATTTTCTCCATGAGTGTGCAATCGGTACCGTTTGAGTCCATCAATCTTGAGCCGTCAGTGGCCCAGTTTAAGCTGCCGGCAGCCTTGACTGATACTTCGGACGATGGACTAGACCCCCACGACTTTTTGTCGTTATCGCAAACGGAAGCGTATAGAAAACGCCATGTCCAAAATGAACCAGGTCCAGATCTTATCCAGGGTACAGAAGGACTGCTGCTGCCAACACCAGGGGTAGTTCTGGATGGCGCAACCCCAACCTTGGCCAACTCTGTGAACTTAACATTATCTAAGGACTCTTTAGCTTTTTCATTTGGCCATTTAAGACAATATTCACTGGCGAAAAGCTTTCCTTTGGAGCAACTTCTAAAGCGTCATGAGACACTCTCTGACGACATGAACACGGCGATTTCGCTCCATAAAGAGTGCTTGAGCAGCGGCGAAGACTGCTCAGGGGTCAGAAAAGCAATCTGCAAGCTTTTTGGCGTGCTTTCGGAAAACGCAATGCTGCTTCACGAAGTATACTCTCACGAGGCATCAAGAACTGAAGAGACCCTCTCGAGTTTCCGAGCATGGGACAAAAAACGGTCCCGGGTGCTCCGGCAGATCCAGAAAATCAAAAGCGAAAACAACGAATACGGCTGTAAGCTTAGCGGGATTTTACTGCACCGGGCCGAAATCGATACCGAAATAGAACATCTTGAGTCTCGCTTAAAGTCTCTAAAAGCCACCCGAAATGCCCTTTCTCGCGAGGTTGACGAAACCATGTCCGTGCTTGAAAGCAAGTCGGCCAAGTATGTGAATATTTTCCGAGATTTGGAAAAAACTGGAACAGACGCTGTGCTCGAATACCTTTCATCGGAGAATCTAAGCGAGTTTGATGCCGGTCCGCTTCTACGGTACAACAGGGTGAATACTACGTTTGTGCCCGTTTCTGGAAACACGCAACAGGGACACAAAGAAGACGAATGCAATACTGGAAACCATGCTAAATCGCCTCTACTTTTACCGACGACGACTCTGCCTCCCTTTGAAATGGGGGCACAGACTTTCGAAGTGGCTGAATCTGGTGGCGATCAACGTCAAGAAATATCACCGCCTCTCTTCATCAAAAACGGCCCGGCCTACGTGAAAGGGTACACCAAGGGGTCGGAGCAATTGAAGAACGTCAAAAAGACCCTTTCCTCTTTCTTACAAAATGTGCTCCCCATACCACCAAATCCGCCTCTCAAATCCCGCCTCGGTGACCAACTCTCAGACGTGCTGAACATAATCACGCAAAAGTTGGACTTGCAACCAATTGTAGACTTACTCTCATCGAAGGTCGAGGCGTTGGAGGATTTAGCACTACATATGGCTAAGGAGTCCGAGAGGCTCCATAAGCAGGACCTTGTTTGGGCAGATGTGTCGACATATCTTGATTCTCAGGAAGAATTGCTTCAGCAACAGCTTTCACAATCATCGGATATAGGACAAGCGGAAAATGCTCTAAGGGTTGTGTTCGATTACCTCAGTGCACAATTTGACGGTGCGATGAACGTCAATCTCCCCCGACTGGCAAATGACAGAAACTACTTGAGCGTATTGATCAGCCAAGAATTGTTCACTGTGGCCACAGCACTTGACCAAATCTCCAGAGACAACCATTATATTTCTTCGTACTTCTCAAGAAATATGGACATTTCGCACCCCACAAGACAATTCAAACTGGCGAAAAACCTCCGCTACAGCATCACTTCCATTGCGCTGCAGCCTGAAAAGCAAAGTTATCTGGAATTTGAAGTCAACCTGAAAAAGTACAAGCACGCCTCAACTGTGCATGGAAACAGAATACACGAAAAAGACACCAAGAATGAGTAGCGCCAGTTCATGATGGACCACGCGGACCAGAAGGTCTGAACGGTTTTCGTGGTTTTATGAATATGCTTGGATTCGCCGGCTTTTTCTTATGCATCGGTCTGTCATCGGCCCGATACACCCCACTATTGCTCGCTCTTGGAGGTGGCACATTTGGCTTCGGTGGGATCTGGGGTTTGTTCTGGTTGCCCTCGGGTGCAACATGACTTATGGTATTGCGGGATTGATTGGCTAAAGGACCCAGGCGAGAAACACTTGCCTTATTATCGCTTGGCTGGCGCAGTTCCTGATATGGACCAGATAGCTGTGGGTTGTGCACGTATACTCCCGACCTCTTCTTTTGTTTCCGTCGATAGTTATCATCGTGGCCATTCGTGCTGTCACGCCTTTTTTTGGAAACTTCATTTGACGGCTGGTCCCCTGTCTTGAACTTAACAGAGTCTTTGAAACCGTCGTTCGACACATCACTCACGATCGACAAACTTCCTGAATGGGACTTTTCGTCCACTTGATGATGACTCAATCTTTCCTCTGACACCGGAGTATTATCCTTAAAATGAGCAGGTTCTATCTTTGCCGTTTCCGAATGCTCCTGTATCCCCAGACAGTCAAGGGGGATAGCCTTCACATTCTTAAAAAACCCAGGTAGAGCTGTGGAAACAAGAGACCTGTTTTCCGCATCGGTGATGAGCTTGTTCCACACTCGGTCACGTCTCAAGGAGGTTTTATTGCCCAAGATCCAAAGGGTTGTCCTTGCACGGGTCAAGGCCACATTCATACGTCTGACATCACTCAAAAAACCAACACTGCCGGTCTCACTGGCCCTAACACAGGACATGATGATGATTTCTTTCTCCTGACCTTGGAACCCGTCCACAGTGTTAAAGTCAATCTCGTTGAAAATCACTCGTCCGAATTTTTTTTGGAAGATATCCTTGATGGTTGCGATTTGCTCCTTGTAAGGAGAAATAATACCAATACGGCCCTTGATGTGATTGTTTGGCAAGATTTTCATCAAAGTCTCAACAAGCTCCAAAGCGACACGAGCCTCCGCCGTATTGAAGAAAGATTTGGTTTGCTGATTCTGCTGCTGTCTACTGATAATGTCGAAGAATCGGTATGGCGAAAGTGGCAATTGCTCGTGCCATGGTCTGCGATTCTTTTCGAGCATTCCGGCTCCATCTTTCAAGCGGGAATTGTAGAACTGGGCGCTTGGGAACCGTGAGATTTCTGGATGCATTCGATACTGGACATCCAACAAGTAAATAGAGTCGTTGTTGTTCCGCTGCATCCGCACGAACAAACTCTCCTCGTACTTGTATGAGGCAGCCTTCTGAGAAAGTACAGTTGGAGGCAACTGGTTAGGATCTCCAACCATGACGCATTTCTTGCATCCGTATCTTAATGGGATGATTGCCGACAACTCCACACACTGACATGCTTCATCGATGATGACCTGATCAAACTTCATTGACATGCTTGCTAAGAAGTCGTAAGCAGATCCGGACAATGTGGAGCAGATGACCTGGGCTTCGTTTAAAATGCGGGCCTGGACATTGCGTCTGTCGATTTCACGATTCCGCATTTCAATCGAGACTTGTTCTCTTTGTTCATCGACTTGCTTGGAGAGATTCTGGCGTTTCTTGATGATTTCTCGCAACTTGATTTCCAACTCGATCGTCTCTTTGTCCCCTAGATCCTTGGACTTCAACGTTTCTCTGATACGGTCTCTTTCAGTTGTACACTTTGAAACTTCCAATCGGAGATTGGGGTCCAACACAACCGTTTCTTTTGACCTCTGTTTCAACTGAGCGTCGATTAGTTCCTCCAAACTCAAGTGGCGTACAGTCACATTCATTGAATCGGGCCTTCCTAGACGTACGATTTTTGGCACTATTGTTTTGCCGTTATCGTCCATAACACCATCTTTTAAACGCACAACCAATTCATCGACGGCGGCGTTACTGGGCGCACATATAAGCACTTTTCTTGCTGGCTTGACCTCATCTGTACCACTACCCCCACCGATATTCAGAGTAGGAGCAATGATGGTATTTTGATTCGAGGCGACTTTCGATAGAAAATGACCAACCACACCCAAAATGGTCTTCGTCTTACCTGTTCCCGGTGGCCCTTGGATGAGCGAAAATCCTTCGTCTCGATTAGCTCCAATGATGGCCTTTGCTTGCGAAATGTTGACACCTAGCTTCTGACACATCTTGTGGGCTTCATCATCTGAAATTGGAGCAGGCTTGCATGGTTTTCCAGCAAGAATCTCATCACATAGATCATAATAGGGAAGGCCTCTCAAAGAGGAATACTCTCTCTCAACAGTAATCATTTGCATAACCTTCATCCCCACGATCATGGATTTTGGTGTCAAGATCCCCATCATCGAGCCCTGTGGATACACTCGCACCGTGACATCACTGTATTCGGACTTGGTATAATGGATTTTGGTAATTTTTCCCAAACAAGTCTGGGATCCCAGCAGCTTCAAGTACTTCGCAATCTCTCGCTCTGAAGTCATGTTTTTATCTGCAACATATCCAAGGACAAGAAGATCGCTGTCGCCAATTTTCCTCAGAACAACGTCAGCTCTCTTCATCGACAAGTAAACGTCAAAAAACCCGTCGCATGTGGCCCTGCTACCGACAAGCATTTCGAACGGAGATTCTTGACCAGTCACCCTGGATGATTGGAGGCCTTGCCAACATTCAAGCATCAACAACGGCTCCATATCTGAAACATATTCCTTTGCAGAAGAATAGAAATCCTTGATTGGTTTGTAAATATCCCGGTCCTCGGTGGGAAATTCACTGTTGCTGTTGTAATTCCATCTCAACACTGTGGAATATAGTGGTTTCAAGTTTACATTCAACCGCAAGCGCATGCGCTCTTCTTCTTGTCGCTTGGAATCCACTTTCTTGGCTTGTGCTATCTTGGTAACTGGCCTACCATTGAGATCCAACTCAATAATCTTCGGCTTCTTTTTGTTTTCAAGAAAGAGATCGGCCACATCGACATCTTCTTCATCATCCTCTTCGGAAGAGTCGCTTTCATGCTTTTTCTTGAGGGAATTAAGGGAACGTCCCACAATCGAAGATTTGTGATTGAAGCCAGCAGGTCTAGGAGGCGCTGGATTGATAACAGGTTTGGCCGGTGCCCTATTATTTTTGAGCTCATTGCGGATTGCTTCAAGATTGTGCAGTTTCAAAGTCTTCAGCGATGAAGAAGGAGGTGCTATAGGGGGCTCATTGGTCACCACACCAAAACCAACAAGTGTGCTTTGCTTTGGCCCTTTGCGGTGAGTTTGGTAATTATAAGCTGCTCCAACAGACTGTCCTGTCTTGATGTTGTTGACATCTTTTCGAGGAAGAGGAGGAGGAGGAGGAGGAGGAGCAGCCAGTTGTTTTTCACGCGCCGCTTCGTCAATGACATATTGAACCAAGCCTTCATCGAAATCACTGGCCTTCGCCAACACCATGTTCCGTTGCTGCTCACTCAACTTGTTGTTAAACTTTTTCGCTTTGGCTCCGTACTTGGCAAAAGTGATGATGAAGTCTTTATCCACGTGTGCATCCATCTCTTTGGCGAGATCAAAACCTTTGAAGACTAGATTGACACACGAGTTGAGCAAAGATGCGTCCCCCAATCGAAGCCACACAATAACCTGAGGAAATGTCGACATGAAGACCTCAAATAAACTCTGGCACAAGTCGGTATCTCCAAAGTAGTCTCTTAGAATCCGGAACGAGTCCAAAAGCAAATGGCTCGCATCAAGAGTATCTCTTGTGAAATCAACCAAGTCCGATAAGCGATAAAGGGTGGCCCATGTACGCGTCTTGATAAAGATCATATCAAGTAACAGCCAACAAGAGTTCCAAAAGTCCTGGACTGCCCGCTTTGAGTCTATATGTTGGTCTGTTTCCGTGTTCAAAATACCGCTCAATGGATCGGTGAGAGCACGGATAATATCCATTAAGATTCGGACACCTTTTGGACAGGGCTCGAAAACTCCAACTACCGCTATCTTTGCCAAAGACTGGTTGATGGCTATTAAGTTGACAGCAAGCGATTGCGAAAGTAGACTGCAAATATTTTCATAGCGACCTTCAGAGTCATAAATTTGGTAGACAACTGCAAGTGCAGCCTGGTTTGTCATTGGGTTGAAGATACAGCTCCAAATCCCAGTCAAGCAACCGTCTATGGCAAGCATCTGATTCAAGCTTTCCGGGTCCATGAGTGCGATTTTTTCAAGGACAGCGGAGACTTGGTCGCAGAGGGTCTTTGTGTTTCGGTTGTGGATCTTCAAGGAAGCGTCAAACTCTTTTGTATATTGAGGATCCTTTGTATCTTGGAATACAATTATCGACGCCGTGTCAACAAGAGACTTAAGGATTGCCGACGCAAAAGTGTTATCATGAATTGGGACTTCAGTCAAAGTGGTCCACAAATCCTTGTTTGGATCCAAAAGCGTCGGGCTTTTCTTCTGTTCTATATCAGAAGAGTTGTGCGCCGCCAATAGCAAGTCATATTTGAGACAGATACTCATGAGTTTGGTAGCGTCATTAAAGCCGCGTCTGGAGAGATCCACAAAGTACTTAGCATGACGGTTGACGGCCATACGAGCGTCGAGCATTTTGAGAAGTGACATAGTCTCGGAAGGCTCGTTAGTGCTTGAAGAGAATGACTCAAAACATAACAACAAAAGTTTTGGTGAGTCAATACGGGTGTTATTGGCCACAGCCCTCTCTCTTTGCACCAAAAAATCGGTAACTCTTATCGCAGCCGTCTGCCTTTGTGGGCCAGTTAAACTGCCAATGACACTTGGGATCCAGTCAAGTAACGGCAGGATTACAATATGACCATCGGGACTGGAAGATGCTAAATGGAGGTGTTTCTGGAAGAAAGCACTGCTCATGATCGTATGAAACACGTTGGTTGGGTGGTACTCTGGAGCCAATTCCCAGATAGTAGATCCAAAGCGCTTTATCAAGAGGCGAAATACAGCGAGAAGAATGGGGAAAGGCTTGTCTAAACACGCCATCAAGTTGTTGAAGAACACCCGAATAAGCGTAGTGAGTCGGATCTGCGTGTATGCGCTCCAGATGTCGAGCTCGGAAGTGTCCAGCAATTTCAAAAACTCCTTCGGCGAACACACCAGTAAAACTGCCCGGATCATCAGCCAAAAACGTACACTGAAATCCTGATTGAAAAAGCGTGCATTCTGCAAGCGGAAACTTTGATGGTTGATTTCGTCAATGACCTGGGGATCGAGCATTCCCACAGTGCCTTCAAGAGTGTTGAAATGCTTCATTGCAAACAGAGCCTCGGCCCGATTACCCTCCACGTGGTAGTAAATTGTGGCAGGTAAGATGTGGTCAAACTGTAAGAAATCTGCTGCACCCAGAGACAGAATAAGCGTAGCCACAGCGGCCCGGAAGTTTGGTTTGGCCCGGAGTAACGCCACGTTAGAAAGACATTCGCAGAGCGTCACTCTTACCGAATTTATCGGCGACGAGTTGATGGCTTGGGGGTCCTCGATCACCAAAGGCCCAAGGCGGAGAAACACCCACTCGTTAACGATGTCTAAAAACTGAAATACTTGGTTCACAGAGATCTTCCGGGCCACGATGAACCGCAGTCGCAATTGCGATAGACTGGTGTAAAAGCAACGTACACAGTTGCAACATTTCAGAAGACTACGTGCAATACGCGCCTCGACAATCTCGCGTTTGGCGCTTGTAGTCCCAGGGAAGGAAAACATGATCAAGGTGTGGCCTGCGATCATGCGGAGTGTTTCGTTGCAAAAAAGGTGGATTTCATCCGCCACTAGATCCAGAGTTAGCACTTGTATGCACCGCATCATGATCTGCGTTTGCACCTCTGATTTCTCGGGCTCCTTATAAGATTGAGCGATGTCTTTGGAAAGAGACGCCCAGTCTTCGGCCATTTTGAGCGCGTGTATGTGGTTTTTGGTAGCCGTGTATCCTCGAATAAATATCAACAGACTGGCCCAACTAAGCACGTGACCAAGTGTTGAGTACGCGTTAGGCAGTGGTTGGCTAAACTTTATAGATCCAGACTGACGACCTTAAGAAGCGATGTTGTTGTGATATCTCTTGTACCGTTTTAGTATCGGTTCAGTTTTCACTCTAAAAAGCGTTTTCAACCTCCTGTGCACAAGTGGAATAAGACGTCTTCGAAAAAACGCCTCTTTCGTCGTTCTTTCTTTCTTTCTTCCGTTCTTTCTTTTCTTTGTTTCTGAAACTTTCTTGGCAAGTGAATTTTGATTGCCGTTACCTCGATCTTACTTCAAAATCTTGGCTAGAGGCACTAAAATCAGAACCTAAGGTGGCAGCGAGAGTGCAGCGAAAGTTGCGGCAGAAACGCTTTGTCTACACAGATAAAAAGAAGGGAAGGAGAAAAAATGATGGATTAGGGGCCAAAAATGCCGACACAGCTGTGTTTCTTTTCTGAGAGAAAACGAGCACGTAGAACGCCCTGTAAAAAATTGAATGAAGAGGTTTAGCTCGGAATTTTGAAGGCTTTGGTGCTCTTCGATCTAATGCGCGTCAGAAGAGAACGCGAACAAAAGGAAAAAAAAAAAAAATGCTTCGCTGCCTTCTCACGCTTCTAATCTTGAACTATGGCTCCTGTAATTATTTCGCAGCCGTGGAAAAGCAGGTTTCAGATGTTTGGTTTTCTTTCTCTTTTGAAAACGCCCAGGTACTTGTCACATTGCTGTCTGGGGTTTCAAAGCGTGAAATCAGGCATCACAACAAAGAAACCAACAAAATGTCTTTTTCTGTTTTCTCTCCGGTCTCGCCAAAACACCAGCATGCTCTTTGGAAATGCTGTATTAGTGAGTAGTTGAAGGTATGTACTGACTTGTGTAATCATGAAGAGTTTAAGATTAGACCGTAAAAGCAAATCCTAGATTGTAAAGCGGATTTCAGGTCATGGATGAAAAGCTCTTATATCATTTTTCTGACCGGGGTGGCAGATAAATATCTTACCTGTAGTCTTATTGTATTTTTCGACTCTCAACAGGTACTGGTCATCTCCTAAGTATTGCTTATGTCTTTAAAAGAAAGGGGAGAAAGTCTAGACGTGATAAATTCGGGCTTATCCTGGGATATCGGGAAGTAGTAGGTTAAGGAGTGGAGGCATAATAATTGCCTCGCTCATCCGTCTCTTTCTAAACCCAATGAAGATGTTTAAAACGACACTTTTTGGGTGAGAACAGCCCCTCGTCGCGACCGACCCATTTCCCGGCAATTCCGAGATAAATCTCGCGGCTCCACCGGCAGGGGACTTCATGGAGGTGCAATACCTTCACCTAGAGAATGATCCTGGTTGTTTGCTTCGTCTTATATATTATCAGATTTGGAGTCTTCGTATTCTCGATAGGAAAGGCACATATATATCTGGCGTTTTCCCTATTGTTCTCTGAGGTGGCCATTGCTGATTCAAACTTTTCGAACGAATACAACTGATTAATACGTTTCTTTAACTAACAGTGTTAGTGCTAATTGAGAATTGATTCATCATACCATTTATGTCATATTCTTAATTGGCTGTTACAACGATTGTGTGTGAAAACACTATTGCCAGCTGACACGCATACAAATTTCAAGCAATCGTTCATTTACAAAGCTAAATTCTAAAGCTCAGGTCAATTGAGTTGAATCTCTTGTTTCGCAGTTATTCAGGTGAATGCAGCCAAAAAAAGGGCGCTCATCATCGTACTTCATTTTCTAATAATAACGTTCTTAAGTGAGGGCCGCAGTTCATTTTTAACGCTGCATGCTATTAACACTTAAACGGAGATTAGCACACTCTTCGGCTCAGCTAAATCACTTGGTACCGTCTAAGCAACACTCATGAAAGTCATCACAACTGCAGAATATAATTACATCCAGTAAAATCCGCTTTTGCCAAACTGGGCACCTCAAAAACAGAATCGCAATGGATTCTCAGCCTATATCACAATAGTACAAGATCAATATCCAAGACATTGGCAGCGGTGATCCAATCTTCGCCGGTGTTCCAGCACCGGTCCATAATCATCAAGCTCTTGGAGGCATTTAAGTTTTCAGTGTGTTTAAGGCCATTGAATCTATTCAAATAGAACTGCCTCTTTCCCTCATCAAGAGTATCACAGCCCGCACAAAGCAAGGCGAAAATCGTACACAACTGAGCAGGACTCCCTGGTTCGATGTGATATTCAAAAATTTCGGTCATTTCATTGATGAGGTCTTGGACAATACTAGACAGCCGAGGCAAAAGAAGCACTCGGCGATATAGATTGAGAAGCCCAGCATCGTAGTATAACCGGTTGGTGCTGCGTAAGATATTGTCTTTGTTCATCAAATCGCGGCTTTTGTTTGGGGCAAGCCGGCCTTTTTGTTCAATAATCTCGTCGAAAATCATCAGCCGTCTAGCCTCGCCAGCCTCATAGCTCTTGTAAGATTTTTCTTTAAGCTCCAAAGCGGCATTCACGATGTATTGTGGAAGGCATGCGGTGTCGTTAGTTTCGTTGGCCAAGTACTTGTCCACCTCATCAATGAGCAAGGAAATGTTGACGAAATGGGGAAGCAACTTGGGATCGAAGCCGAGAAGGTAATCGATTTCTCTTTCGGGGTTGTCGGTTTCAAAATGAGGAATTGTTTCAATCGGAGTATATGTGTCAAATCGACGGTAGGCTCTAAGGTACTTTTGTCGATCTCGCGTGGAAGACAATGCTCCAATAACATCCAGATACATGAACCAACGCAGTAAGAAGTAGGCAATGTCACTTTCGTTGCGTCTTGTTACTGATGTTGCCGACAGCAGATTAGGTGAATCTTCAGATGATTGCCCAGTGCTGACAGGAGGTATTTTCCTGGCTCGTGCCACCATAATTTGACTGGCCCCCGTATTGTGTGCCCGGTGCTTATTGAAGTCTATTGAGTGGAATACTTCATACGAAGAAAGAAGTAGACTAATGGCAAAGGTACCATCAGAAGTAGATTCAGACTCGTCTTCGAGCTGTTTGAGAAGCTCGTTGCAAGAACGCTCCAAGAGTTGGTCAATGATGCGATGGTGCGTACCATCAGTGCAGTCATAGTCGTCTCTGGCCCGAGCCGAAAACGCTAAAATCGTGGTGAGAAGCCCTGGATAGTGCATGGCCATTTGTGGGAGTATTCTCTTGAACGGGTTCTCTTTGTATAGGTATGGCGCAGGGACAAGGTTGTCTGCGGCCACGTCGATCCAGAATTGCAAAAGCAGTCTATAGTAGGGCACTTTTAGAAGGATCTGGGGAAGGGGTAATATCAGGGGAGGGATTGACGAATGAAAGTCGTCATTGACGCTCCAAGAATAGTGGCTTTTTGAGGGGGGACTCTTTGATTTCTCCTCGGAATCTCTAGAGACTAACTCCAAGCACTCTCTTGCTCCCGAGTCTATACGGCCTGGACTGTATCCAAATGTATTATCAAAAAAGGGCAGTTTGTGCTCGCTCGGAAACGCTCTTTCAATTCGGGCCAAGTCTGCTGAGAAGCTATCAGAGTATACCATGTCGTGTGCCATGTAAATCAGCTGTGATTGCGGCGTATCCACTGCTGGAAGATCCGTTGGAGTAGCGAAGAAATCAGGAGTCGATATTTGAGCTGAAGAGGGCTGTTCTGCAGGTCTAGAAGTACCATTTTGATTCTCTTGGGCAGCGGAGTACTCTTGGGTGGACATTGTAGAGGCTTGGTCTGGTGCTGCCAGATTTAGGTTCATATTTAAAGGAGAATTCGCGGCCAAATGGTGATTTTTGGCCAAAACAGGCCAAGTTTCGATCTGCAGGGTCGGATTTATAAGCCCAGCAATGTTCAGTGCAATCACCGAGCTTGTGGTATCTAGATTTGCCCCATTTTTTTCGTGGTCATTCTTAGACAGCCCACTAGACGGATTCAATAAGCTTTTCATCTCACCTAAATGACGAATAGTGGCATTTCCCGCGGATTCGACACTTTTACATCGATTCAGCTGATCTTCCAAATACACACTAGGACTATAGTCACTTGCCACAAACTCAATTGAGCTACCAAGAGACAGCAGATCACGTGTCATGATATGTGATAAAAAAGGGGCATTTTCTGCAGCAGAAACACCTCCGTTTTTATTCAGTTCCGCCAATATAGACCCTTTCCGATACGGCCGCCCTCCCCAAGTTAGCTTCAAGGAGTAGTCACACTCAAAGCGTGCTTTTAGGCAGTTTGCACAAGTCGGCTTCTCCTCCGTGCATTTGACCTTAAGTCTTTTGCACCTGTGGCAACCAAAACGTGACCTTTTGACTTTCTTTTTCTCCAGAGGCAGCATTGTGGAGTTACGGATACACGTGTGAGCTTTCGTGGATAGAAACACCGGCTCATATGTTGGATTGGTCTAGGAAAGACTTTAGAATTAGATGCGATCTTCGCGTAATATGGTTGATCAGATCAGCACCCAGTGCTATATTATGGACCGATGAAGAATACTTCAAGCCCTGTCAAAAAGACTGACGGATCTGCTTGTTCTTCTCTTCTTCTCCTTTTCTTGCTTTTGCTTGGCGCTTTAATTACCCACGCTTTATGCTTGTTCAAGTCTGGTCCCAAAAAAGATAATTAAGTCAAGCTCCATTGTCCCACAATCGGTTCCGCGACAAATGCCTTAGTGTGTGCACTCCGCTGAGCACGCCGGTTATTGTTTCCTATTTGGCATGAAGAGCCAGGAGGTGTAAGTCAAGTAGAAAAAAGGGGGCTAAATTGACAGTTCATGTGATGGGACGAAGAGGGAAGCTTTCGGACTTATTTATGTTCGTATGTCCCAGGTTTGCAAATGCTAGATTAAAACTAAAAAGAGAAAACAGATAACATAATTTGATAAATACGAGTATTGCGAGAATGATACCTGCGGGACTGATGGCGCGATCAGCCAGGCCCAGCTCCTATCAAAGATGATAAAGTCCTTTGTCTCTCTGATACCAATTGAATGAACATAGACCATAATTGCGGGTACACAAATCTATTAAAAATTTTGTAAGTCGGTAGAAAGTTTACTCTTATACTTTAGAAGGCCTAGCTTTGGTGTGCGGACAGACAGTAAGCTTGTGTGAGGCGATTGGAATGAGCGACGAGATGGAGAAAAAAGGACAAGAATTTAGTAAACGGCGGAAAACGTACAACGACAAAATTTATAAATCTGGTCTACGAGGAATTAGACATTCGTTGATTCGTGTGGGTATATGCTTTTTACTTGTCTACTCTGCGACACTGTATCATGTAGAAACACACGCGAAAGTCAATGAGATAGACCTGGGTATAATAAGCCTCACCCGTTCTATCTGACATCTTTAAAGGATCTTCAGAAAGAGTATCTGTTTGTTGTGGACATACTTTAGATGATATTTGATAATAAAATCGCTTGTGTTCATCATCATGCTAGAGTTCAAATCCTCACCTCTGTCCTTTCCACTTTCAAGCGAAAAAAGGCAGGATTTCGTCTGTATTTGCCACAGTAATATGAAAATACCACCCTTTCATTGATTGCCTGAAATTCAATCATTGGTCTAATATTCCTTGGATGCCGGCTTTGGTCGATCGAGGAGCCCGCCCTCTTTTTTCTCCGTGTTCCTTTCAGCATACCGTTTGCCGAACAAAACCTGTAATAGCTTCTCATATAGCCGCAAGAGGTACCCTGCAGCAACGAGAAGCCCTGAGCATATAGTAGCAAGGCGAGCAACAAAAGCAATGAACAGAATTCGTTTTTCCTTGATTGTGAGTTTGATTGGTTCGAACGAGTAAGCAAAATAGATTCCTGGAGGATGTTTATCTTCGCTTGTCAGTTCATGATGGATTTCCGTTACTGAGTATTGGTAAGTATCCACATGGATTCCTAGTTTCTCATAGATTATAGGCACAACCTTCACAAAGTACTTGTACTGCTGCAAGTTTTTTTCAGTGGTTTTGGCTGTGAAATCAAGCGGATTGTTGATGAAGGGATAGAAGTCTCCGTGAGAGTATTCGTAAATCACGTGCGAGAAATTGAACAGAGAGCTTTGCACATACAGACGGTCTCTGAAGGCAGTGCCCTTGGCGGTTATCAAAAACTCGCCTTTCACATAGTTGACCGGAATAGTACCGAAAATGTGACATGCAGGCGCATCCTCATTCACATGGGCCCCAGAAACACTATACTCAGCCCGAAGTGTTTCGGCCATGATCTCATCCAACTCGGGGGTATCATGGTTACTGTTTTCGCTATTCAACGAGAACATTTCGGGAACATTCCATCCAATACCCTGAAAGTTGAGCACCTCTCCAGCCATGTAGGTATCACTCGTTATATCAAGTACATTGGTGGTTAAAAACTGACATGGCATGGCCACCACCAAGTCCACATTTATATCAAGCGACAGTCTGACTTCTTTGTCCACAGCAAACCTTCTGTCAATATACCCACCAAGAAAACCCCCGATTTGAACCCAAATTATCATGAGCATGCATAGAATAGTGAGCACTGTTGAGAGGCCTCCACGTTGTGAGCGAACTGAAGCTTCAGGGGCCACTTTTGGAAAGGCATCAAAAACCTTAACCAGCTTCGATATTGAATCCATTTTTGGGATTTCGCTGGATTTGCCGCGAAAACAGAATCTGGGATCAAAAAAAGGTGATCTGTTCGAGACGATGCGATTGACATGTGCGTCAGTTTCCAGGTGGTGGTGGAGGAGGAGGGTGCACTATGTGCAGGATATGACGAGTGTTATCGACGACTTCTTAGAATTTTGGCCAACCCATTTAAATGTTCAGAGAAAATGCAACATGTTTCTGTCAGGGGCCGAGTCAAGCATTTTCTTTCCGACTTGTACTTTTTCAAAGTAGTCGGTCTCTGTTGGAAATGCTGTTTATCGAACATTCACACCACCGGACAAGGCTGATCAAGTACCAAGACTTCTTCAACTTGAACGGGTAGAAAAAGACGGAGTTTCATGTAACAATTCTTCCAAGGGTCTCTAGAGTCAGAACCTAGCACACCCTACAAAATGCGATCTCAATCCTCTCCGAATTCACTCTGGGCCCCTCTCTGAAAGGGTTATCTGACCCAATTCACTCTCCAATACCCATCCCCACACCAATCAACAAATAGATCCGATCCACTATTCGAGTTCAAATTTCTGGAATGGCCGCGAGTACCGGTAGACGGTTCGGTATAGCCTACGTCTTCTGAACTCCTGTGTCGTGTCCTGATCAATAGGGAGCTGATCATATATCCAACCCTCTTCATCGTTTGGGACTATTTTCAAATGTGTCCGGTCCAATTTCCGGAGCGAAAGAAACTCCTGAGGGGCAGTGTCGATGCGCCAGTTATTCACATAGCCAAAGTCATACTTCCACTCTCGTGGAGGGCTGACTTTATTAAGATGATTCACACCATGTGGGAGTTTTCCTGAAATCCTAACACTATCGCAGAAGTCGTAAAGCCGTTTCGAGTACCCGTAAAACTTCCACTCATGTTTAAACACATCCTTGGTTTGCAATTCGAAGATTTCGACAATCCGGACTTCGGGCAGTTCATCCACTATGATGTCTTGTCTATCAAAGTCGTCGAAAATAGACTTAGACTTTTCTTTGGGATTGTTTTGGGCTTCCGCCACTTTGTCATCGACTTTTGAATGGTTTTTTTTCAATCCAACAAGATATTTCTTTGTGTTTGGGTGACACAGAACTAAAGCGGCCCATCCGGACTGAATGAATATGATTCTCCATGGAATGAACTGCCCTAAGAATAATACTACCGACGTCACCACAATCACAATGTAAAATATGAAAGTAGAGAGGCGCTCATCCTTGAACCCAGCGAGATCGTTGACAATAGTTTCACTTTTATCAATCGACTTTAACAAATCTCCAGTTAAGTTCTGTAAATCACGCATGTTGATTAAAAGAGATACCTGGGACTTAACAAACTTCTTCTTATCCTTTGAGTCAAGCTTATCTGGGGCATCAACCATATCTTCGTTGATTTTCGGCTTTCCGCCACCCTTCAGACTTGTTCCAGTGGAGTCAGTTGACGAAGCAGTATCGTTAGCGAGAGCCAGATCACTTTTGTGTAGAATGTCAGTGAAAAGACTGCTTTCATCGGACAGATTGAGATACTGAAGAAGCGATTGGCCCCTTTTTTTCACCGGAATGATCTCAGGCGTATCCATAGGGTGGCGGTAGAGATAGCCTGGAATTATAAGACCAAAAAGCATGAAAATCAACGGAAACGACAACACCAAATGTGGCCACAAACACACACACGTATACGCCACCAACACTACGAGTGTTTTTGTGGGTTTTTGCCATGTCACCACGTGAATTAGGCCATACTGAAGCTTAAAGAAGGCGCCCATTTTCGAGCTCAACTGCTTCAAGTTCGATACAAAGACACGGATCGAAAGCGGGGGCTTTTTGGCCCTTGACGGGTCGTTTACACGTGCCTGGATATCTGAAGCCTCAGGAGAGTTGGGCATGGTATTTCTGACCATGATATCCATGAATCTGTCCATGAAATGGGCCTGTTCCCCTTGCATGTCTTCGGCCGACAGGGCTACATTGTCTATAAGGTCCGCCTCGGCTTGCAGATACTCCAAATCAGAACCAGCTGCTTTTCCGTGTTTTCCCTCAAGTTTATCAAGGCCAAGGCCAAGAACGGCGGCGGCTGTCCCGGCAGCAAGTCCCCTATTTGAATCATATCCGCGCACCTCGGCAATGTTGCTCGTATAGTCGTATAGGTGAGAAACGAGCCGTGTCTTGTTGGAGCGTTTTGCTGGCGGGTAAGTCTCAGACATGATCCAGGAGAGAGTTATTCCGAAGAAGGGTTTGCGTGTGGAGAAAGAGTAGTGTAGATGATATCTGGAGCGCACTTCTTAGGGTCCGCAGTACAGTACTCCAGTGAGATTTTTGTGGGGTAGTGCTCTAAGAGCGAGGGTCGCTTAGGATCCTCCAGGAGCAAGCGCGCGCACGTGATTCGAGCGAAACAGGCTTGACTTAAAAGCCTGAAATCAAAACGTCGCGTCCGCCAGTGCTAATAAGGATACATTTCATCTGTAGACAGCACATCCACGCAAGCTTGATCAATTTTCCCGAAAAAAAGCACTGTCTAATAACTGGGCCGCAGCTGGCCGGTTCTCCGGCACCCATTGCAACACCAGGGCCATGAACCTTGAAAAGTTGACATGGTCTATTTTGGACTCGCCCGAACTGTACAAGCGCATAGCCACATCGAGAGACTTCGCACTGATTTTCACGTTGCGGCGTGCGCTGCTAGTGGAAGTGGCCGCACTTGGCTGCGAATCTCGTGCCTCCATTGCCTGCAACTGGAGATTGAGAAATGCCAGGTTCACCTTACCATCTAGGTTAAATAAAGTGTAGAGCAACGTTTTGCGGACTTTTTTCTCGTCCACTTGCGCACCCTGATGTTTGTTCTGAAACAAAGACGAATCTGTGGAAAGTGGGTCTTTTGGGTTGAGCTTGCGGTGGAGATCCTGCTTCATATAGCGCCATAATTTTTTCCTCTCACCAACGATGAAACTACTAGGCGGAGCACCAAACATCTCTAAGACTAGTGCCACCTGTTCCACTTCGTTTCTTCCTGGGAGCAACGGCGTGCCCGTGAAGAGTTCAGCAACCACACACCCAAACGACCAGATATCGATCTCGTAGCTATACTTAGACCCTAAGACCACCTCTGGCGCCCGGTAAAACCGCGACTGAATATACGAGAAGGAGGTGTTTGAGTCAGCACACGACGACCCAAAATCAATAAGCTTGACGTCAAAGCCTTCCACGTTATTATCGCCTGGTTGGAACCCCAGCGGGAGCCGGATCATGATGTTTTCCGGCTTAATATCACAATGTATTATCTTGTGCTGGTGGACAAACAGCAACCCCTGCAAGATCTGCGACGCTATGTTTTTGACAAGCGAGAGCGCCAACCCTTTGAAGCTACCTAGCTCTAGGAGAGTGTACAAGTTGAGTGAGAGAAGCTCACTAACAATACACATGTGGCCTCGGAAGTGGAAGTGGTCACAATAGTTCATAATGTAGCGGTTGGCCAGACTGCCCAGAGCCGTCATGAGAAGCTTGAGCATTTTTATTTCCGACACCGCCTGCAATGACCACTCAAGCTCGTTTTTGATGATTTTCACCGCCACATTCCGCCAACGGCGTTGTGGAAGATTTTCTGACTGGAGTTGGTCTGGTTCCAGGTACTTATGATCACGGCAGTGGACAACGTTACCGAAAGAGCCGGTTCCAAGCACACGCACAATCTCGTATCGGTACTCGATGTGGTCTTGTGGCCGGATTAGGTAGTTTCCGTCGGCGTCGTCAAACCCGTAGTTATTCTTGAAACTGCTGATATTGATGTCACTACTGGAAATAAAGTCCTTATGTGTAGCGGGGGCGTAGTAGACGTTAGCGTTGCGCATGATCTCCCCTCGTTCATATACGCTAAAGTGCTGGCCACGATCGCTGTTGAGCAACTCCGACACCAGCATGGGGGTTTCAGGCACAAGCTCGCCTTCGAGCAGATTGCATTCGGTAAAAAGTCCAGGGTCCGCTCGGTAAATTAAATGATACATTTCGCTGATGGTAGTGGGCTTGCTGTCCTTAGCTGTAGGAGGAGTTTCGCTTTGGGAACGGCCAGGAATACGCGTGGCCGGAGCCGGCCGGGGCGTCTGATCGTCTTTATGAGTATTTTGCCGCTTCGATCGCGTGTAAAGTCGTGTGTACACGTCGTTTTGTCTTTGCTTGGGGCTGTTCCCACGCGAGACGTTTGGTGAGGGCAGGTGGTTGGTGAAAATCGTGGGTTTATCAGCAAAATCCAAGTTTTGCGAAGATCCAGCACCGATATGATCCACTCCAGGCCCTCCAGGGGTCACGGAAGTCTTAATCAGCTGGCGTTTCTTCTGTGCTAGCGCAGCATAGTGGTGCGGTCTCCGAGTGTACAAATCTGAGTGGGACGAGGACCGAGTGGGCTGAAAGGTACGTTCCGGGGGCGCTAGACTGGCCAGCTGCTTCTTTCGTGACGACAGAGTCTCTCTCATAAACGAAAGCAACGCGTGTTCGTGGTGTTTCGGGTTCTTATTTTCGTCGTCTTTAGATTGGGCCAAAGCCAGGGCCAAGTTCCGTTTATGCAGCAGCAGCAGCAGCAGCAGGGTCTTGGGTAGCATTTTCGACGTGGAAATCGCTCTGTTCTGGGCCCGTGCTGCTGTAGAGAGCCTGGGCGCCTTCAGCGGCGTGGTTGTGGCGGAAATATGGTGGTTTTCTGGACATAAACTAGCTGGGTATTGCTTCCGCAGGGCCGGGGCCAAAGTCTCAGGTTGTGAAGATGCGGTTTCTAAGTCAATTTTAGAGAACCGGGAATTGAACCCGGGCGATAGATTGGACATATTTTTCAGAGGGTATTTTGAGACAGTTCAGAGTGAAAATAAACTGATTTTTCGGCGTTTGTGGTGTCTTTTCTTGGGCTTTGGAGATGGTTAAATCCGGTGGACCTTGTTCCAGGGCCAGGCAATAGTGAGAGGTCTGATGCGGCGCCGCACGGCCAGGTTGCGAGCGTCGGAGTCCGGAGTCAGACAAGGAGACAAAACCAAGTCAGCTAAAAGTGAGGTAAACTGGATAAATAGTGAAGTAAGAGAAGCAGCAGGATTTTTATAGAGCAACAGGGGCTTTGGTTTCATCACTTGTTTGCATTATTATTTCTCGATAAAGAACCTGGTGTGTTTTGTTGGTGTGGCTGTTTAATTAGCGTTGTGTCAGTCCGATCAATCAGGCCCCAGATGAGATCATTCAGGCCTAGGGCGGAACTAGCCAGGCACTGGGCGGCCGAGACAAGTCGAAACGAGACATGTACGGGAAACGCCGCACTGGATCTCGGGAGGCTAGAACTGGATGTTGCAAGTGGAACTTATATCAACAGCAAAGGTGGAAAGAAGAGTGAGATGAATGGGAAAGGTTCATTTTAAAGAGTCATTTCTGGGTAGACCAGAGAAGATTATGAAAGCTTGCTTTTTGCAAAATTGAGGAATTTTTTTTCACTATGTTAATTGAGTGGTGTATCACTGACGGAGCTTGTTTGGAAGGGCTGCGAATCGCGTGCCGGGCCGAGTTGACACGGAAGAGGACGAAGAAGGACCGAGATGGAGCGAGACAAGGACCGAGATGGAGCGAGACAAGGGCCAAGACGAACGAACAAGACTGGAAAGGGAAAATAAAATAGGGTGAATTAAAAAATAGCGAGAGAGAAAACTATAGAATTTTCTAGAGAAGGCAAGAAGACAAACAAATTTCTTTTTCTGTTGATATCGTCTCGCCTACTATTTCCTTCTCCTCTCCCTTCTCTTCTTCCTTATCTTCCCTTTTCTCCTTCGTCTCTAGTTTCTCGTCCTCCACATTCATCTTAGTGCCGGTCTCGCGCGGGAACAAAAATACCATAGACTGGCCCGCAGGTATCACCCATCTTCTGTCTTCTCACACCAAAACCATCAAATTTCTATCAAAACTCATCTCTTCAAAATGGTAAATGTTGGACGCTCTGTGGCCACTGACCCAGCGTCCTACACAAACCGTGATCTCCTTCTTTTCACCCAGCTTCTTCACACCCTGGGTCTAATAACTCCGGAACAAGTGAAAGCCAGCGACAGACTTGATGAATTGGCTGAGGAATGGTATTTGCACAAATCTACTGCCTTGTCCAGGCGACAGGGACAATTTCCGCTCGAGAAGCCGCCCACAGCTGCCCAATTTCTTAAGTTGTACCAGAACTTACTTGCGGATCACGTGTCATGTGCCAACACCACGGATTTGGCCAACAAGATCTACTTTACGAGGGTTGGCGAGCTTGAAAAAAAGATAGGTGACTATAAGGCCGAGTTCCATACACTTTTAGGAGAAGAGAGTTAGACGTAATGGAGAAATGGTTGTGGATACAGTGTCTTGTTGAAAGATATATGGCCAGTGTATCTGCCGGATAAATAAGGGATACATGTTTGTGGAAGATTGGGAGAAGTGGTGTTCTGAAAATAAAAACTCTACTTCTTACGCTCTTTATCTCGGAGCAGATTGAAAGCAAGGGCGGTGATTTTGGTGGTTTGTTCTTGAAATCTGGCGAGAAATAAACAAAATGCCGAGCTTCAAAGGATCTGAGTACATGTAAGGTTGTGCAATATGGGGGCATTTGAATCTGCGACATGGCCAAACGTTTGGAAAAATATTTCGGACCCATTCTGGAATGTGCCATTCAGAATGCAAGGAATTATATGTCTGCATCGACTCCAAATACATGGCTGATACATGTGCATTGACTCTTGAAATTGGCCTGATTTACTTCCCTTACAAATGAAAGTCGTGATTGCCTTGGAACTCGGAAATCTTTATGCAACAAAAAACTTTCGTCAGCACCGTCACATCCACCTCAAGTAAGGAGGATAAAAACCCCCTGGAAAAGAGATTTGTGGTGTTCTCATATATCAAGTCATGCTCAGATATTGAAATCAGCACAAGGAAATCATAGTAACTCAACTAAAATCCTTGACTGGGAAGGGTAGCTAAGCTAGAATGGACTCGGAATTCGATAGACCGGCTACATATGAATGAGAACAGGAAGTCTAGATTCAAAGGATCCATGATTCCATGCACGGGAGATAGACTAGAAACAGCAGAAATACTTGACGCAAAACATGGGTATGTTCGAAGTATAATAAAGGTTAAGGCCGGGAAAGCTTCATTATTGGTGGGAATTATTTCTAGAATTGGCTCTTGTACACCCTCAAATACTTGTGTTTGAGTGGACAAGGCTAAACTAAAGAAAACGTGCTTAGCCCACGAACCCTTCCTTCTCTTTTCTTCTTATGCCGTTGAAACTTCATTTTCTTGTATACAAAAATGAACTGCTTGAACACATCCAAAGCTACCTTGGCATAATTCAGAAGAGCAATAGCCATGACCTTCAGTCACAACATCTATTTCATATACAGACAGATGATAGGTGAGTAGAGAAGCATTCACCCGATAGTACTTTTATTGCCACCCCTCTGAAATCTTCTAAAAGCTCACTATTCACCTCTTTACGTTTTTCTGTAATTTCTCTACTTTCTGGTCTTTACCTGAGATGTTCTCTGAGGTGTTTTTTTGATCATTTCACGCATTAATATTCGCACCGTCAACCTCGGTCCAGTGGGAGACCGGACCTGTCCAAGCACCTCACCACCCCAATCATTATTCCCTTGCCATATCCATACTCCCCATATTCAAATAATACGTATTGATTCGAGAAATTCCAAAATTCTTCGAGAAAAAAAAAAAAGCAAACAAAGTCATTCTCCTGATTTCTATCATACTTTCTTTTCCAATGCAAAAGTGCCGACCTATAACCTGGCCGTACCTCCACACGCTCTCACACTCCACTCCACACTTTCTCCGCGTTATGCGCGCCCCACCTGAAGCCACCTCCATATTCACTCGATCAACCTACTCCACACTCTTGTTGAAAAATCTACTTGTTCCCGAAAAATCAAGACAATCCCCCTTTTTCGTCTTTTTTCTCTGCCATTATTTTACAACACACTCCCTTCACATTATCAAATACTGAAATGACCCGTGACTCCCTTGTGAAGGCTATGCTCCAGGCGTATCAGTCAAATCGGTCACTCGTCCTCAACGCCTCATATATTATTCTCATTACGGCGGCATTTTCGGGAGCCACAAACACGGGAAGGCCGTTGAAAGCTGACGAAAAGAGTGTTGCACAACAAGAGGATGTGCGCAAAGATCATCCAAAGCTTTCGCGCCGGCAGTTGATGACGTTGCTACTGTCGGCGATTCCCTCGTATAGGAATCTGGCCGTCGTGTACCTTTTTGCACACGTGGTGTTGCTTGTGTGCCGAGCCATGCTTACGATCAAGGTGGCCAGTCTAGACGGAATGTTGGTGGGGGCGCTTGTGTCGAAACGACTCCGCCGCTTCACGAGATACTTGGCATTATGGTTGCTTATAGGAGTTCCAGCTTCGGTAGTGAATGCGCTTTTGAACTGGACCAAGGATAAGTTCCGCCAGGCACTCCGGATCAATCTTGACCGTAGTATTATGGATGACTACTTGCCGTCCAACATGGATCCCAACTACTACGCGCTTATCCAACTTTCAGATCGCAAAATCAAGGATCCGGACCAGCGGATATCCACCGACATCAGTCGTCTCACCCTGGCGCTTGCCAGCCTTCCAGGACAGCTCTTAAAGCCAACCTTGGACTTGATCCTCTGTGCCAAAGAGCTCTCTAAAAGCGGGGTTGGAAGCGGCGAAGGAACACTTGCACTTGGAATCTTGGCGCATTTCTCCACCACCATTCTCCGGTTTTTCTCCCCGCCTTTTGCCAAGCTTGCGTCGGAAAAGGCCAATTTGGAAGGCCAGCTCCGCTCGGCACACTCGAAAATCGTGGCCAACAGCGAAGAAATTGCATTTCTCCGTGGTCATGAACGTGAATTGGACTACATTGACTACTGCTACTATCAGCTCGAGCGCTTTCTCCGCATGGAGTATAAAAAGCGTGCTATCCACGAAATCGCCCAGAGTTTTATTGTCAAGTATTTCTGGGGCGCTGCGGGACTTGTGTTGTGTTCTGCGCCGGTATTTCTCAATAAGTACCTCGGCAAAGACGCTGATCCAAACGCTGCTGGCGAGTTCATTACCAACAGACGCCTTTTGATGAGTGCTTCTGACTCACTTGATCGGTTGATATACTCCCGCAGATTTTTGCTCCAGGTAGTGGGCCATGCGTCAAGGGTCACGGCTTTTCAGGACGCTTTAGACGATATCAAAAGGCGCCGTTTAGCTAGTCCTGTCCAGGCAGATGGGTCAGCAGGTGAGGTGAGCTACGGCGACGAGATTACCTTTGAGAACGTCCGTCTCGTTACACCTGCGAATGTCACATTGATTGAATCGTTAACATTCAGCGTGAAACCGGGCCATCATTTGCTTATTGCGGGTCCAAATGGAGCGGGTAAGTCTTCATTATTTCGGATGTTGGGTGGCTTATGGCCGTGCAAAGAAGGCAAAATCACCATTCCAACATCGGAGAATATGTTCTACTTACCCCAGAGAGCTTATTTGGTGAAAGGCACTTTAAGAGAGCAAATCATCTACCCACACTCTCTTGAGCAATTCCGCCGCAACCCCAAAGGAATAACCGATGACGACTTGAAGGAAATAATGAAGCTTCTCGACTTAGAGGAACTCGTTACCTCGGAAGATGCCTGGGATAGTGTCAAAAACTGGAGTGATGAGTTGTCGATTGGAGCCCAGCAAAGGTTGGCCATGGCACGCTTGTACTATCATGAGCCAAAGTTTGCCGTTTTGGACGAGTGCACGTCTGCTGTTTCCCCGGATATGGAGCAGTTTATGTACAAGCACGCTCAAAAGATTGGAATCTCTCTTCTTTCAGTCGCACACAGACTGGCATTGTGGCACTTCCATGACCATTTGTTGAAACTCGATGGCAAGGGCGGATACTATTTCGGTCCTTTGGACGCAAAACGCAGGCTCAAGTTCGAGGAGGAGAGGCTCAAGTTGGAGAAAAACTTGCGCGACGTGCCTAGCTTGCGGATGAAGTTGGAGGAGTTAAAGAAGGTTTCAAAGTCTCAGCATACACGTCATCAGAACTCTCACAGAAACCTCGTTGAGTGGGGAAAGAAGGATGAAAAGAGAGGGTAGGAGACTGGAGAGAAGGGTCAGGAGAAGGGTCAGGGTGCGCAAATGAAAGAGGGTGAAAACTAAGGACAAAACCTAGCGGGTAAATTTGAAGCTGTGGTTTTCATTTTGGTTTTGGTTTTGCATAATATCACCATAGACGTCGAAAAACAATCATGGTGGTTTTCGCCCGCTCAGCTTCTCCACACTCTTATTCAACATGGGTGTGCAGGTGCGCGACGGTTTTTCAACCTGGAAACTTTTCATCTCATCCTTTAAATCGAGATCCCGTTTGGCCTCTTGAATGTTGCCAGCAAGACCGTTTCAACTAGCGTCTCTCCCAAGACGTTGGCTTCAAACTACGGAAACTGGGTATTCTCCTCGCCAAATCTTATTTCTCGCTCTTGGAAACCCGTCTCCCGAGTATACCGGTACACGTCATAACGTGGGGCAATGGGCACTTGAAAAAATGGCCACCGATGCATGGCCTGACTTTGGTACTTTCCAACCCGCTAAGAACCTTGGCTCAGTTGTGGCAAGCCAGAGCCAAAGCCCGGAACTTTCTAGTGTCATTTTGGCAAAAACTACTGGCACATACATGAACTTACTGGGACCAGTGGTGAACAAGGTGTGGCAGAACTTCAAGCAGCAAAATAAAGGCAAAAGCCCTCATTTGGTGATTGTCCATGATGAGCTTCAGGTGCCGTTGGGCAAAATTCAGTTCCGTCAAAAGAAAACGAGTGCCCGCGGGCACAATGGACTACGATCGATCGACAAGTCCATGCCGAGCGACTACACTAAGCTAGCCATCGGTATTGGAAAAGCGCCAACAGATGATGTGGCGGCATACGTGCTCTCTAAGTTCAAACCAGACGAAAAGCGGGTATTGGAGAGTGTGACAATGCCTGTTTTAATAAAGTTTATGGAGGAAATGCTCGCGGGGAAACACTTATGAGAATTGTCGATGGGGCAGTGAAGTGAAAATATTCTGAGCATTGTGACGCTTAAGGAATTTTTGCATTGGGTAACGAGAGGTACATGATTAAAGGAACGAAAGTTTTATGATCCAGGCGCTGGTCTCACGACGGCCATGGGCTCACCCTCGCGCGCATTGCCGGGCCGGTATTTACAGTACTGTGGCTATTCATGCACCGCACAGACCTTCACATACTAGACTCCACACTTTCAAGTTCCAGCCACATATCCTCCCTTATTTATTTGCCCCGACCCTATGGAGTTTCTTCTTAACCTAACGGCAGAACGGTCAGTGGCCCGAGAGTCTCTCAAAGGTACGTGATAACAAGGAATACGATCGGGTAAATTGCGCATTTGCTGAAAGCCATGGGCTTCTCTGTCCATGTGATAAGGCATATTCATTGAGTCATGATCGTTCACCACCACACAAAGCAATCAGCTAGTATATATGGCTTTACCTTACCTGGCCTCGCCCGTTTTCTCCATCTAAGCCTGAAAATATGAAAACACCCTAAAAACTCATTCCGCATACTCTCTCTTTCCCCATCATTGACCTCTTACTAACACAAGCTCTAGGTGTTCTTTGGACCATATTCTTCCACCGACTCTTTGGCCCTGTGATCCCTCTTACAAATGAGTTCTTGGACATTCCATACCCAATCGCGGCTGGTGTGCCCGATATCGACTCTATGATCGACCAAAAGATCGACCAGCTCATAAAACAGGCGTTTCTGTCGGCCACTCACAACTCTGAAGCTTCCGTAGGCCAGATTGTCGTTTCTTTTTCTCAAAAAGTCGCCTTAAAATCAAAAAAACGCCTGGGCTGGTTCGGCCACGTGAAAGAGGAGCCTAGGGCCCACACCACCATGTGGGAATCATGGACCATCAATGTTAATTGTCTACCTGGGCTGTATAGAGAGCCCCAGCAGGCCATGGCCGAGGGAACGTCGGTCAATTCCACGGAAAAATTGCTACGGTTGTCTGCTTTGAGCTTTGAAAACACTCTCTCGGAAATCTATGATCTCATGAACTTACACAAGGACCATATTCCTCCCATAATGACGCTTGACGTGTGTCCTTTCCTTTATGAAATTGCCGTTGGCCCCCAGCTGCCATCCACGCTTCCTCCTCCTGCCAACGACGAGACATGGACACAGTATATCAGAAAGCTTATGGACCAGGGGCAGTAAAGTGGGGTGTCTTGATGTAAAGGGTGCGGAGGGGTTAAAGGATGGAAGCGCCAAAATATTTTTGAAAGGCGTATTTACTTATACGATCTGATTGTTGGGAAAAGAAAATTCTGTCTTGGGCAGCACATGTGTCTGCACATGTGGAATCTATTCGAAAGGGGATCGAGATCTGAATGGATCTGGAGGGGGATTTTAACTGTGAGATTCAAGATCAATACCGCCAAGAGGAAAGTTGGCAGACAACGTCAACTTCAAAAAAAAAAAAAAAAAGGATCGCAAGAAGATGATTGTGACGTGACATGGTATCATTTATTCGAGAGGAGCTGGCCTTCGCTGTTCATGATAAATCCGCATCATTTCATATCAGTACCATTCAAAGATCCAAACATCATGTATCCCGTCATTTTTAATACGAGGTTAAAGGTCTTTTCAAGATTTTTTCTTTTTTTTTTTTGTGTTTTTTCTCAGTCCACTACTCTCACAAATTAGCAGCATAAAGCCCCGAGTCGCCTCTCACTAAAATACACTCATCCTCATGGACAAGCCGATCAGAAAGACCAATCTCCTCGGCTTTTTCAAGAGTCTCTTTGTTATAGCTGCCAGGCTGGAACCACAAGCCCTGAACAATCTGCTTGTATTCTGGCACTGATGCAATTTCCAGCAAGGTATGGAGGGTGATCTCTGGAGGGGTCAAGAAGGAAATACTAAGGCCATCAGCAGCGGACAATTTGTGGTGGGCCACGTCGTTTTTCGCTGAAATCGCAACTAACACCTCCGTAATTGACGGAAGTACGCTTTGGCCCAAGATTTCCTTCTCTTTAGGATTGATAGGCACCACGGGCAAGTCGTGGCCCACGTACCACGACAAGATGCGGAACCCGAATTTGGCCGGGTTTTGCGACGCTCCCACCACAGCGTATTGTCTTGCCGGGCCGAAAAAAGTCTTGATCTTCAGTTGCATTGACATTTTGTTCTGATGAGAAAAAGATTATGATGCTTAAGTTGACAATATGATGAAAAAAATTGAACACATGGTATGAGTAGGGTGGCCGGTGACCCGATCACATGGCCGCGGAGTCCAGCGCCCTCCCGTGGAATCCGGGGTACTCGCAGCTTGAGGAAATGAGCTGAGACCGAACAGTCTCGAACTGCGACCAGTACTCGGGTCAGATATACTTTCTATTAGTGATAATTACGAGATGTTTTTTCATCTGAACCTACTATATTAAGAAAGAATCAGCTTTTCCCAAACAGAATTAAAGTTTTTCCTTTGAAATCCAATGATGAAGGTTTTCCTTTATCAATTATAGCTTTCTGGTGGTCTGTGACTCGCTCAGTTTACAGTACTGGGAAAGTGCCCACTTCTGCAAGGAAAGAGCATGTCATATGTTTGAGAATTTATCGATCTGCTTTAAGTTTTTTATTTTTATTTTTGAATGGCACATCTGATTAGAGAGGAGGTGTTCATAGCCTGAACTTCCCCAGTCTACTTCCACAAAAACTATAAAAAACTATAGAAAAAAAAAAAACCCTCCAACAGCTTCCGAGTGCCTGACTTGTGGCGAACCGCGGTTCAACCACGCTGAACTTCAGCAGGGATGCCTTAACTTGCATACACTCGGTTATAAGTTAATGTGATTAATTACGATAAATAAGCTTCCTAAGATTTTATTCCTTTCTTTTTTTTTTTTTTCTTCTTTTTCTTTTTTTTTAATCAATCTTTATCCGCAGAATCTGTTCAGTTTAAGCTTGTGTATTTTTATTACAATTTGAAAACTTGAAAATTCCCTATGCATCAGCAAAAGTTTCGCAATTCGGAACTTAACTTCTTTCTTCTCTTCCACACTAGTCCGCCTTATTTCTTAAATACTCCACAAATACGAGGACAAAAAAAAAAAAAAAAGAAAACACCCTCGTATATATTTCCCAAAATAGCTAGAATTTCACCAAATTTCTTTCTTTTCTTCCCACATCTATGATACCACATACTCTTTCCCACGCTTTGCCTGGTCACTGGTAAAACTAACGGGATGTACGGGTGTACGCATGCTCCTCCCTATCAAACAACCATCTGCACCTATGTCTTCCGTTTCCAATGCCGGATGGCCAAAGTCAAAAGAAACAAGCCCTGTGGCCACTGTAAACGGTCTAAAGTGAAATGTGAATACGAGGAACTGCTTCCGTGTAAACGGTGCGTCAAACATGGGCTCGCCAGCACGTGCCATTTCTTCGTCAAGCTTCCGTCGTTAAATTTTGCACTGATGGGCCCTGCGGGTGGTACAAACCCGCTTGAAATGGGCCATGGATCGCTGAAATCCGGCCAAAATCCCCTAGATTCGATATACAGAAGCGGAGGGCAGCTTGCTGAGGCCAATTTCCCACCAACCCTGCTTCCGAAGCTGCTTCCAGCCCCGATTCCATCGATTTCGCGTTCGGCTAATACTCATCAGATAAAGCACTTGCCGCTACAACCCAAGCCGCTACCCAAGCCGCAACTCAAGACGACAGAGACTACAGAAGGAGACTGGAGGAGCTCTATGGAGCGAAAGCTCGACTCTGTGGATGCCAAATTCACCGATATCCTCAACGCTCTTCAGGCCAACAAACAGGTGTCTAGTGTTGACTCTAAACCGCCATCTGGACCCGTTCTGAATGCGGCCGATGTCCCCAGAGACGTCCCATCATATAAACCTTCACCTACACAAACCCCTGAAGCGCCACAAGGCACTGAAAGTAAGCGCACGTGTTCCGTGGATGACGTTCAAAGCATGCGCAAAAGACTGAAATACGCACCGGATGATTTCCGGGAAAACGTCATTTCTATGGAAGAAGCACACGAGCTCTTTCGCTTTTTTGACGAGCACATCGCCCAGCAGCTTTTCGGCTTTGAAATCAAGCGCTTTCGCGTCGATATCCTCTGGGAACTGTCGCCCATACTTATATGCGCCGTGTGCACCATAGCCCTGATGCATTATCCGGACCCAGCAGTGTCATCGAAGCAGAATTTGCTTCAGAAACACTTACGCGAGCTATGTGCAAGTGTTCTCTTTTCCAGCCGGCCCCGGACCGAACAGGAGGCGTTCAACACTATCGTTTCTCTTGTGCTATGTAGTTTCTGGCTCTCGGATGCGCAAATGTTCACCGGGATTGCGCTACAGCTCGCCAAGGAGTTCCGTCTCAACGAGCCGCCAAGGCGCAAGGGGAGAAGTAGCCTACTAGCGGACCAAGACCGCCTCAAATTGTGGTATCTTTTGTTCATTCTAGACGGACAACAAAGCATGACCTATCACCGACAAGCGTTGGTATCCAGCGACGACTATACGCTTCAGAACTCGCGAGAAATGCTAGCAAATGACGATCCTCCGCGGCTAGAGCTGGCCGAAGCGGAAACAGACGGGAAAAAGGAGGTGTTGCATTCGGCACGTGACACTTGTACCCATGATTCGTACCAAAAACTTACCGACTTGCGCCTCGTGTCCCAGGTGGAATACAATATTGCGTTGAGCGAGTCGTTTAGGGGAAACGCATGGGATCTTCTTGCGCCAAAGAGTTTTGGCATTCCGTCGCGGTCAAATCTTGAACTCGATAAATGGATGGTATCGTGGACAGTTCTTCTAGCACCGATGAACAACGGCGCCGTGTGGCTGTCCAAGCTGACGCTAATTTATTACAATTTCGCCAAGATGCACATCAACAGCTCGGTGATTCGAAAGCTACAGGAAGATGGTGGCGGCAATACTCTAGTGTTGCCGAACTGGAAGAAGTATGAAGATGCGGACAACTCTGGTCGTGTGTGCACCAAAAAACCCGAAAAGAACGAAGAATCTGAAGCTGGCGCTGAAAAGGAAAAAGGAAATCAAGTTGATGGTGGAAGAGAAAAAGCAAATGAAGCTGAAGCCGAAAAACTTGGACATGGCCCTTTCTTAAATCCTGACAATGAGCTTAAAGAAGACAGTGACAGCGATGATAGTGACGATGACGACGATGACGACTTTGTGTCGAATTCCGAACTCGTTTCCCAAGACCAGGCGCTTGTGAGCTTTAATATTGCAGTCAATGCTGCCCAAACAGTCCTCAACTTGGTGCTTAGCGACCCCGATATCTCCAACAATCTTAAGTACGTGCCTGTGCACATCCACATGATGTTGTACTATGCAGCGATCTTGCTAGTGAGCCCTCCCGTCGTTGCCCATGAAGGCGAAGGCGAAAACAAGTCGTATTTTGCTGACGTGATTTTCAAACTAAAGATGGTGCGCTCGTTGCAGAAGAAAGTGTACTTGAACCTCCCCACAGACCGGGTATTTGCCGACCAGTTGATTGCTAACCTCGACAATTTGTTCGAGGAGAGAATTGCGAAGTTAATGGCAGAATTACACGCTTCAAAATTGGATGTTTCCGACAAGGCTCAACTTATAAACGAAATATCCATGGTCCAACTCACCACGTCTCTTCAAAACTCCGTGTCAAATTCGTCGTTGGATCTGTCAAGAGAGTCCTCGCCCCGTCCTGAACGCCTCTCCGCATGGCCCGGGTCTCACCATGGGCACCCATGAAGAAGAAAATTCTTAACTTTTGAGGGGATAAGTCTGTAATGATTTCACACTGCTAAATGACCAGAACGGGGTACAAATTGGTGGAATCAACTGACTGAGGAGTTTGGTCGGAAGAAGTTTTGAAGTGGTGTGTGGTTTGTCTCTCTCTCCTTATCTGTTCATATTGACCTACTTTCATGAGACACTGGAGCTGGCTCCCCAAGTCTTATTGAGATTAGATGGAAATAAATAGTAAACAGAATATTCGATCTTTTGTGAAAGAGTGCTGGAAAACCCCAGCTATCAATTCCAACGGTGAATAGTATGAACTTCATACGGTATTTCATAGGATCGTTTCAAGGGAACAGCAGCTAAGCTGTTTGGTAAAGTTACTGATCCGTTTGACCTCGAAGGGTCAGTTAAAGACGATTGAAGAAGCGACGGATTCTAGGCTTGAAGATGTCAAACAACTTCTGTAATCTTAAAAATTGCCGATAGTGATAGTTCTCTTTATTTCTTCTAGTTATTCGGTTGTACAAAAACTACGGGTTTGTCGAGCTAGTAGGAAGACTTGCCTAAATGAGTTGCCTTGAAAACAATCTCTTGCTTTGTCAAGCTTCATCTAAATTGGCGGATATTATACATTTTCTTTGTCACAGAGCAAATTCAAGTTGGTGATCATGGGACTTTGCTCGTCCCAATCAAGGGTGTTGGAATTCATGTCAAACAGATATTCGTCAAATGTTTGCTTGCAATTTTCAGGTTTCATTTCGACAACATCAACTATTTGATCGAATCATAAGATGATAAAAGTATTTTATCATCTATGAATAGATTCAGTATTGAATTCCGGCCATCTTTAAAAAAGCGTTACCAGGTCAACAGAAGAAAGCAGATAATCTGAGAGGGAAAGGAAGAAAAGGAGGTTACAGCATGAGTGGTACTCGTGATTAATGATTTTGGTGTTTGGATCTTATAAACCCATGGTTTAATTTTTCGATCCATCACGTTGAAACTCACCCATCTAGCAACTCCAAAACTTAATGTTTCGTAAGGATTGCTTCTTCCTAGACCCAGTGCCTGCTTAAAAGATTTCATCTTGGCAATTGTGGCTCTTCAAAAACGCTCCAATTATGTATTTTCTGGAGACTTAGTATGACAACAACCGTCAGCTTAAGAAAGACAGTTCAAGATATTTCCGAACGTCTATTTTTGAGTTACTTTCATGAAAGAAAGAATATCCATTAGAATAGTCTGTTCCTGAATGTCTAGTGTCGCCCTGATAATTTGCAACCGGTTCGCGCACCCAGCTAAGTTTTCGCAGCCAAAGTCCACACTTCCAGATTCTCACTTCCGATTTCCATTCGAGTCCATTCTCTGCTCTCTTCTCACTTTCTTCTCAATTTTTCTTTCTTTCTTTTTTTCTCTCTCTTTTTTTTTCTCTTCTTTACATTTTCATCGCCAATTCGCTTACCACCCACAAAGACGCTGTTGCCCCGCACACTCGAACAATGGCGAGCCCAGAACAGAAAAAGCCAAGGTTGGCAAACGGCGTTTTTGGCTCTATTGCAGGCAGAATCGCTACTACCTCGCATTTGGTGCGACACAAGACGGAACGAATCAACTCTCGGGTCCACGAACGCTGGAACAGATCCAATCACGTGCCCACCAAAACTGTTGACGAGGAATTTGAGGACCTTGCTGAGGAATTGAGTGCTATCACTGAAGCGTGTCAGGAGATCATCACGTTGCACAAGCACTATATTGCGATATCGATTGAATTGGTGCAGAGTTCGCAACGAATAGCAAACTCGATCCAGGCCTTGTCTCGCCCAAACACGTCTGAAAACACCACTCTGATGTCTTCACTTGGCGAACGAACCAGGAGCTATGCAGCAACTATGGTAGAAATCGGTCTTTGCTTGAAAGAGTCACTTCACGCCATTCCTCACAATTTGGATGAGCGCATCAAACGCTTGCTTTGCTATCTGGACAAGATCCACGAGCGCGTGGCACAAAGAGACAAGGCATTGATGTCGTTCGATCGTGTTTATGAGAAGTTCGATAGCATGTCCATTCTCAGCACAACCGGCGATTTTTCCTCGAAGCAGAAACTGGAGTATCGTTCGTTGGAGAAGAAATTGACTGAGTTGCGCAGGATCTACGACAACCAGAACTGCCATCTCAAGAAAGATCTTCCATTGTTTTTCATGCTAGTACGGACTTTCATCGAACCAGTGATGCAGTTTTTGTTCTTTATCCAGTTGACGGCTGCCTACCAGGTACGGCAGAATCTTGTATCGATAACAAAGCTTCTCGATCGACACGAGCCGAACCCAAATAGTCCTGTTTCCGAAATTCATAGCAATATGTTGAAAGGCACCCTGAGGAAATGCCACACCGAGGCAATGATGGAAGTCAAGAAGAACTCCAAAATGTTGGCCTTTGACGAGAACAACAAGTATAAGAAACTGTCAGGCCACGAGAAAAGAATAGTGCTGCAGAGCAGGCAAGATTCAGCACCGGAATTCCCAGTGGTCTATTGCCGGGCCCTTTTCAACTTCATCTCCGCAGTGGAAACCGACTTAGAGTTTCGCAAGGGAGACATTATACTTGTGCTTTCATCCGAGGGCGAGTGGTGGACAGGCCTTTTGGCTGGAAAAGAAGGCGTGTTCCCGGGGCTGTACGTGGAGTTTGTATAGTCAGTGAATATGTATTTACCTTCTGGAACTGCATCATGATTCGGTCCACATCATTTCAGGCCGCTTTTTTGAATCCGAGCATGCTTGTTTTCAAGCTGGTATTTCTGTAGACACCGGCCCGAACAGAACTTCCGTTTGATTGGAACGTCGGAGTTCTGAAGAATGTCCCACCATTCAACCACGTCAGCATACGGCTCCACAACAATCATAGGGCACTTTTCACACAAATCCAAGAACTTTGCTTTGGATATCGCCAGTGCCACTAGTGGCTGTAGGTGCTTCGGGATGGTTTTCTTCCATCGCTTGGTCTCACTATAAGTGACATCGTATTTCCCCACGGCATCCAAACAAATGGCCTTCAAAGTGGCAGTGGTCCGCTTTTTTTCTGCACGAAGACGCACGGGAGACACCCACTTCATGACCTTATTGGGGCCCGTTGGCTCACATTCAACTTCCACGGCATTATCTGGAACCGGAAGAAATGGGTTGGGCCCGGCCCGAAACGTGGTCAAGTTGGAAAGACCGAGAATTTGCGGCGGCAAGTACGTGAGCTTATTGATGCTGACGTTCAAGTCGGTGAGGTTTCGAAGCTTGCCTATACTGTTCGGAAGATAACGAATGCGATTGCGGCGTAAGCTCAAAACATTAAGTTTGGTGAATTTGAACAAGCACGGGTTCAAAACTTGGATCTGGTTGTCCAGCAAGTAGAGCTGGCGTAGCACTTGGGATGGCCCTGCATCAAAGATCACCAAGTTGTTGAGGTCTTTGACTTCATCAGGAATTTCGGTCAAGTTCATGCCTTCAAGGGATACCGTGGTCCTGACATCTTCAAAGCTACGGAGAATAATATTCCGCGCAGCTGCAAACAGAGCCGTCTCTGATGCCATTTGAGGAACCGGGTCTGCATTGGCCTCGCCCAGATCGTCATTATCGGTTGAAGGACACGTGTCTCGAAACGAGACCCGGAACCGGTTGAAAGCGTCAATTCCAAAATCGGGCTCCGAGCTGTGGGGAGCGGCACGTGACCCCTTTTTCATGGGCAGCGTGTTAAGCGTGACATGGTGCCGGCGATTAACGGGTGATTCCGGCACTGGATAGTCGTGAATAGACACGTCGTACTCCGACGAGGGGTTCAATTGAGGCGGCGAGCTCGGGAGATTGTTTGCGGTCAGATGCAGAAACAGTTCAGGATAGTTCTCGAAATCGCCATCTGGCTCGGTCACGTCGGTGGCCGGATCCGAATCACTCGAGGCTGTAGATGCCGAAATACCTGTGGCAAAACACCCAGGCTGGGCCATGGGGCCATGCAAGTGTACATCTGAGACTGGATTTGTGTCCTGGCGCTTTTTGTCGTCGTTTTCGTAAAAACTTTCGCCCATTTTCCTTTTGATGGACGGTACCGCGGTCAAAGTAGGGCCTTTCGGGCGAGAAAACGCCGATTTTGCCCCGATTTTCGCCCCATTACTCGCCGGTTGACTGACTCTTGTATGATAGAAGCTGCCTGCGTTTTCGTCAATGACATGTTTCTCCCGGGGCGCCGTATTAAGCGAGATCGGTTGGTTTTCCGATTGCGAATTGTATGCGAAAGGAAGCAACCCGTTTCTTTCCATGGCAAATAAAGAGTAGAGCGAAGGAGCCGGAGAAAAAGAGGATGGAATGATAGGGAGACGCTCAATTGGGAAGGATAAAAGTGTTTCCTTGAAACAGCGCTGAAATGCAAAAGTCTCGCCTCACCTACTTCAATAAATGTGGTTATGACTGGGCACCCACCTGAAGCTTTTAATGGATACATATCGTAAGTCGCGATCGGTCTAGAAAGTACGTTCGCGGCTGCGAAAAGCACCGGGCCGAAAGTCGCTCTCACCAATTCAAGTGGAAACAGTAGTTTAAAGAATTGGGTGATGTGGAATTTTTTTTAGATTTCTCTTAAAGATGTCCTATATAGATTGCGTACTTGAATATGAATGTTTCTTTGAGATGATGGTTTTGGGTGATAGGTGGGTTAGTGCTTGTACGAATTTGACTCACGGACATGTGTGCCGTGTTCGCCGGTTTATAAAAATTAATAGGCCGCGAATTCTATATTCTCATAGCTTTACTGCTTACTCGAGTTTGTTTCTGATTTAGACAATATCTTTCTGGATATGTTCCTCCTGAAGAATATGAGATGTTTTATTACAGGCATGGTCTGAGACTTATGACTTCAGCGCTTACTTGAGGAAACGATCAAATTGAATCATGTCAAATTTCCCGATCAGTCATCCCTTCGAATACCCTCTGAGACAACCACTATTTTTATCCACTCTTTTTCACTTTCAACTCCCGTAAGTCTTTCTCATTATAATAGTGTTTGGCCACTTCATCGATCCATTTTTCTTCTACCCGCATACAGTTGCGCATATACTCCTTGCTGGTCAACACCAATTCATGGTACATGAGAAGTTTTGGTGGAGGTTTTGTTTGGGACAAGCAAGAAGAAGGATGAATGTAAACTGGTTGCTTGCGTTTGAGCAGGACGTAACTGGAACCCAATGTGGAGAGACGGGCAAGGTGAGGGAAGAACCCGCTTAGAAGAGATTTTTGGATCTTTTCCTCGTCCCCAGATAAGTCCTTAGAGCCAATAGTTTCTATTCCAACTTTGCTGCCAAGACCTTCTATTTGCACACGGATATCCCTGGCTCTTTTGAGTGTTCTATACTGCAAGAAGTTATCTTCACACCAAAGGCTGGAGAAACCCGAGGCACTCCATTGCTTCCAGATATTTAGAAGTGTTAAATGGTCGCCCGATGTATGGGAAAATGCCTGTCTCCGTTTGTCTGCTAGCTCACGCTTATCCTTAGGACGGTAGAATAGACTGGATGCCTCAGAGAGCATGGAAATGATCGACAACACTTCCAGCAGCACCCCGTAATCAGCACTGGTGAGCAACGCTTTGCAAAACATCGGGTCGATTGGAAACGCTGCCATTTTTTGCCCGGTTTGCGTCAATTGGCCCTTGGCATTCATGGCACCCAACGCATAGAGCAATTCCAATGCTTTGGCCAACGTCTCCTTACTTGGCGGATCCATGAAATCAAAATTGACAAGATCGTTAATCCCCATCGAGAGAAGCAATAAAACAACACCACATAGATTGACCCGGAGAATTTCGGGTGTGGGGTTCGCCTGAAGCTCGTTTTGGAATGACCACTTGGTATAGAGCCGATAGCATTTACCCGGGCCAACTCGGCCAGCTCTACCTGCCCTCTGATCAGCAGAAGCCCTTGAACAGGGTACCACTACCAAGCTCTCCATTCCAGTCGTTGGGTTAAAGACATTTTCCTTCACGTAACCCGGATCAATCACGTACTTGATCCCGTTGATGGTAATGGATGTCTCGGCGATATTTGTTGCAAGTACGACCTTTCTAGTATTAGGGGGCGTGGGCTCGAAAATGCGTGCTTGTTTTTCAGGGGGTAAGTTGGCATATATGGGCGCAATGATCAAAGGCTTTATCAGAGGGCCGAGCTTATCGCAAGCATCGTTCAACGTTTCCTCCATAGTTTCGATTTCCTCCTGTCCAGTGAGAAACACTAGTATATCGCCCGGTGTTTCATGTTTGGTATGGATCTGGAACACCGTTGTAATGGCCGCTTGGATATAGTTTGCCTCCGGGCTTTTGGTGTAGCAAATGTCAACGGGGAACCTTCTGCCAGGGATCGAGAATATGGGCGCCCCGTCGAAGTAGTCAGCGAATTTTTTGGCATTAATAGTAGCAGACGCCACGATCAACTTCAATTCTGGCCGTTCCTTTATTACATCCTTTAGTAGAGTGAGTACGATTTCCGTCGAAACCGTTCGTTCGTGTGCCTCGTCGATCATCAACGCCGAGTACGTCGATAGTAGTGGGTCGGTGAGAAACTCCCGCAAGAGCATGCCGTCGGTGAGGTATTTGATGGCCGTTTTTCGTGTGGAAGCATCATCAAATCTGACACTATACCCCACCTCGTGGCCCAATTCACACCCAACTTCGTCGGCCACCCGCCGGGCCACCGAAGTAGCAGCTACTCGCCTGGGCTGTGTACAGCCGATCTTCATTGGCGTGTTTCCGGCCTGAGATTTGGAATATCCCTCCTCATATAGATACTGTGGGAGCTGGGTGGTCTTTCCCGACCCGGTTTCACCCACGACAATCAAGACCTGTGATTGGGAAATGGCCTCAAGAAACGCCCGGCGGTGGCGATACGCTGGGAGCGATCGACGGACAGATTGGATATCGGCAAACCGATTGACCGGTCGCAAATCGTCACCTTCTTCCCCCGCAAGTGCGGCTTCCTCGGAGAAATCGACAAACTGGCTCTCGTCGAACACAAATTCGTATTCCTCCTGGCCCGGTAACTGGATCTTGTCGGGGTTCGCCGACACGATCTCTTGAGCCTTCTTCATCTGTTCTTTTTCCCACTGAGTTGCATCAAGACGGGATTTTTTCTCGTGAACTTTCGGTTCATGGCCCTTCTCGTGCCGCCGGAGAAGACCTAGCTTTCTCTTGCGGTCCACAAACCCATCAGAGCTCACATACTGGTCCGGAAGCTCATACTGTTGGATGTCTGGATTCGAAGCCGAAATCTCCGTAAGCAACGCGTCTTTTTCACGTAGTTCCTCAGCCTCACGTGGCGTGAGGTTGTTTCTGGAACTGAGCCAATGTACGTCTACCCTGAGTCGCTTCATTTGCCCCTCAAACAGGCGCCGAAGCCGGGCTTGTTTTGTTTGGTGATCGATTTCTTGTTGAGCATTGTTTTTGCAACCATTGTGTTCCTCTGATTGAGCGCCTCCATAACTCTTATGATATACCGAAGTTGTTGTCTCACGCCTTAAAAACGAATTTCTGTTTGACGGGGGCTTTTCTTCATCGTGTTCCGTTATCTCTTCAGATACATTGATGTTGGGAGATAGCGGGGCATACTCATACGGCTCGGTGTCTCTGTTTCGCCTATATCCTCGCGTATCAGCAGCGTCCATTGAGTGAATAGTAAGACCCTGACAAAACCCTCTTTTTGAACAGCCTTTTACGGTGCTTTTCGTACCCTTTTCTATTTTCAACGCAAACTGTAAATAGTCTTGTGAGGTGGACTTGAGATATTCCGGGGAAAGCGCGCAGTAGTTGCGCACCAGGCACATTGTGCATTGGAGGGAGACAGGGGAAACCCTCTAAGTTAAGATCTGGGAGTTGACTATTCATTGAAATAAAGAGTGAAACTACAGGATTGTACTAGAAACAACTCTTTTCCAATGCTTTTTTGCTCCAGGAGTCTTTTTTTTTTCTTTCTTGTTAGTTTTTCTCGAATTGTGGAGAACACGAAGGTTGTCTGGAATAACTATCTATTTCTTAACAGAGCGTTACTTTAGAAAGTGGCAATTAAGAATTTCGGAAGAGTGCCAGAAATTTAAAGTCATCAAACTTAGAGCCTAATTTGTTGTGAGGAAGAACAAGGAAAACAATAAACAGAATAGGAAGCTTCCGAAATTATCTTGAATTCCTGGCTTCTATACTCCCTCATTGGTGTCTCTCTCTCTCTCTCTCTCTCTCTCTCTCTCTCTCTCTCTCTCTCTCTCCCTCTCTCTCAAAACAAACATCAGACCACCCGTTCAATGTCTCGCACTGAGTGGTGAAAATGGCCTCTTTCGCAGCCGGAACAAAATCCTCACAGATATCCAATACTGTTATGAAATGTAGTCGATTTATTCGAAGCACCGTACAAAAAACATATTAGGGAAAACTAAGAGAAATGCGAAATATTACAGTCATTTCAAATATTTCAAAGCATTTTCCCAAACTCTCTCCCCACCAATCCGAATTTCACTCCCCCGTTACCAGTACAGCTGAAATCCAGATTCGCACAACTGACCATTGTACTGTCTTGTGCCAGCCGCATTATCTCTCGCATCGCCCTGCAAAATCTTACACCTTCAAGAATGCACTTCTCGTTTGCCTTTCTCTTTCTCTGGCTGCAACGCTACTGAGGAAGAACAGACGGACACATCCGCTCTTTAGAATATATACTCCTTGTACCCTTCTATTCTTCTCCCTCATTTACAAAAAAAAACTTGGAAAACGCCCTAGAAGATCTCCCCACTACTTGCTGCGGAATCTGCATCTGCATTAGCATGAGCCCTCAGAGTCAAAATGTACCCACAAGAATTGCGCCGGACCAGCAGAGACAGTCGTCTTTCTTCGCGTCGATCCATGAATCCGAGCCACATACGCCTGCTGGCGGTCTTTCGCCACAAAAATCAGCGAGTGCCAACCTCTCCTGTGACACATATGTACCTCCTTGGACAGAACCCTATGTGATTGGTGTAGCCGGGTTTTCTGGGTCGGGGAAAACATCGATATCTCAGCAAATCATCCTGGAGCTCAACCAGCCATGGACGGTGCTCTTGCTGTTCGATAACTTTTATAAACCGCTTTCTGTCGAAGAATCTGCTCGGGCTTTTGCGTGTAACTACGACTTCGACGAGCCCAATGCTATTGATTTGGACCTTGTGGTGGAGAAGTTGACCTCTTTGAAGCAGGGACACAAAACGGAAATACCCGTTTACTCCTTTAGTCACCACAACCGCACGGACAAGTGTATCACGATATACGGGGCAAACGTTATTATTATAGAGGGAATTTACGCCTTATACGACCAGCGGCTTTTGGATCTAATGGACATTAAGGTGTTTGTGGACACCGACCTAGATGTGTGCTTGGCACGCAGACTTACTAGAGACATTTTGTATAGGGGCCGGGACCTAGCGGGCGCGTTGAAACAATGGGAGACATTTGTCAAGCCCAACGCCACAACTTCAGTGTACCCGACCATCAGAAATGCCGATTTAGTGATCCCACGTGGCCTAGACAACACTCGGGCCATCGATTTGATGATCAAACATATCCAGAAACAGCTCAGTATCAAGAGCAGCTTGCATTTACAACGACTTAAAAGCCTAGGCCATGGAGTACAATTTGATGTGATCCAGCTCACGAACTTAAAGCTTTTACCAGCAAATAACCACACAGCGGGAATTCACTCGATTTTGTTCGATGTGAAGACTGGTCGTACCGACTTCATATTCTACTTTGATCGCATAGCCCACCTCCTAGTTGAGGCTGCACTCGACACCCTCGAAAACTATCGGTCAAAGACCATTTTGTGCCCAAAAGACTACTCCTACAAAGGTATAGAACAATCCCTGGAGCTAGTGGCAGTAAGTATTGTTCGTTCAGGCGACTGTTTCATGAATTGCGTGCGCAAAACGTTTCCAGCAATTCCCACAGGTAAGCTTTTGATCCAGAGCGACTCCATGACAGGCGAGCCCCAATTGCACTACGAGTCGCTTCCACCAACATCTCCTGAATCGGTGTTTTTCCTCCTAGATGCCCAGATCATTAGTGGAGCAGGTGCAGTCATGGCCATCCAGGTACTTTTAGACCACAATGTGGCACAAAAGAACATTGTGTTGATCCTGTACTTACTGACGGAAATCGCCGTGAAACGTATCTTGAACGTGTTCCCGGAAGTGACGATAGTCGTGGGAAAGTTGAGTAATACCGATGCACCAAATCCAGTTTACAATGCCGAGGGGTTCAGAGACTCCGATTGGCTGTTTCGTACGCGGTTCATCGACCTGTTGTATTTCGGAACGGCGTAGGTGAGCGTTCCGGAAAGGATTTGTTTTTTGAGACTTTGTAGTGGAATTTATGGGTGGAGGAATTGGTGTTATGATGAAAAGCCATAGTTGGGAAGTCATAAGAATCGAAATGATGGAATGGAAGTATAAGAGGGGTCATGGATCTCTTTCGGTTCAAAAGTCTGGCAGAGAGAGAGATTGCACATTATTGACGCAGACGAGAGGGTGCAGATATATGATATTAGATAAATTATAGATAAAATATAGATAAAAGATGTTTGGTAATAGTTAGGAGATCATAGACGGTAGCTCATGTGATTTTTGAAATATATCAGCTGAAAATTTGGGCAAGTGCTGTACAATGAAAAATATCACATAAGAGATGACATGAGAGATGTGACATGAGAGATGTGACATGAGAGATGTGACATGTGAGATGTGATATGAGTCATATAATATGCGAGACAGAATATGACAGACAGAGTATGAGATACATAATATGAAAGTTATCACAAGATCTTTCTTATGGCAGATGGTAGTTACTATAATATACTGCCAATTGTGAGATAGCAGCCCAAAACCATAGAGAGCATACTGTTCGAGTGCCCCCACCGAGAAGTCAAGGTTCCTGCCAGTTTCTGAAAGTTTTACTTAAGAAACCCATTCAAAGGTCTGTATTTCGAATTTATAACTATTTCAAATTTAAAGTATCCAAGGAAGACCCAGGCTCAGAGCTCGTGATCATGCCTCGCATATAGTAACTTAATACAAAATGGCAAGTTTCGCTTTGGACTCCGGACAACCAATTTGAGAAGAGGACAAGGAAGAGAATCTAAATCCAACAGAGCGTTCGAGATGCTGAATCAAAAGAAGGCCACAAGCTCTTCAAAATAATGCTTCAAATACCCTCCAACTCACAAATTTCACCTACTCTATTCAATGCCTTGTTCCCGACGGTATCGCAGATTAAAGTCCGAGACGCGACCCCAGGTTTGCTGCAAAGGACATTAACTACCGGGATGCCCGCCAGGCCCCACTACCACATTACTCCATACACCAAATATACAACATAGGCCGATTTCTGCGAGACAAAAGAGAAGCTCAGAAACAGTACATCACTGAACACTTTCCTCAATCTCAATATCGCAAACCAATACTTTCTTACCGCCAATCGCTGCCGTTGCACGTTCCATGCTTGAGTCAATGGTTTCTGCGGGTCCTGGCTGATTACAACAGAATACACTGCATATAAGCGGCCGCCCCACATCACTTCCAAATTCCGAGTTTGACGCGGAGTCACATCAAACGATAAGTGCGTCCATTACTGCAAAAGACGGCATTCCCCAGCCGGCATTCTGCTATTTAATACAACAATTCTTCCTTGAAAAAAAGGCACATAATCACCGAAAAATTGCGCATTATCTTCAAAAAACCTTCATTTCAATTCATCACAACCATCTTCCCTGCCATGATCCGTGTTCCGGCGCTTCGTCGTTTTTCGGCATACCGGTTCCGATCGTCTTTCGCTGTGGCACCCAAACTCACTATTTCCGATTTGAACCCATCGACCATCGAAGCCAAATACGCTGTCAGAGGAAAAATCCCAATCCGTGCTGACGAGCTACAGGAAGAGCTTGCCAACAGCGCCAAATTGCCTTTTAAGGAGATTGTCAGTGCTAATATCGGTAACCCACAACAACTTGATCAGGCACCTCTTTCATGGTACCGCCAGACACTTTCGCTCTTGCAGTACCCTGATCTTCTTGGGAAATTGGAGAAAATGGATCAAGGGGTACAAAAGCAGCTTTTCCCGCGTGACGTGATGGAGCGGGCGGCTAAGTTATTACGCAGCATTGGCTCGGTGGGAGCGTATTCGCTGTCTCAAGGAGACGCGGTTGTACGTGAGTCTGTGGCGCAGTTCATCTCCAAAAGGGATGGGTATCCGGCTGCAAGTAAGGATATTTTCTTGACGGGGGGCGCATCATCGGCTGTTCTGTACTTAATTCAGATACTTTCGAGAGGAGAAAAGTCGGGGTTTTTGATTCCAATCCCTCAGTACCCGCTATACACTGCTTCGATCGCATTGAACAATGCCACGCCCATTGGTTACTACTTGGACGAGGCCAACGAGTGGGCCACTAATCCGAGGCAAATCCGTGATTTGATCGCAGAAAGCCAGCAGAGGGGAATCGATGTCAAGTGCTTGGTGATTATCAATCCAGGAAACCCAACAGGAGCGGTTCTTTCCGAGGGTGATATAGCAGAACTTCTTGCAATTGCTGCCGAACAAGGCCTTGTGGTGATTGCCGACGAGGTGTATCAGGAAAATGTGTTTCTGGGCAAGTTTGTTTCGGCGAAAAAGGTCTTGTCTAAGTTGCGCCATGAGAACCCAGAAACGTACAAAAACGTCCAGCTTGCATCCTTACACTCGACCTCAAAAGGCGTCAGTGGTGAGTGTGGCCAACGTGGCGGATACATGGAGTTGGTGGGCTTTTCTAAAGATGTACAGGATGTGATATTCAAATTGGCGTCCATCAATTTGTGTCCAGTAGTGACTGGCCAGGCATTAGTTGAGTTGATGATTAATCCGCCGCAGCAAGGGTCGCCGTCATACGACCTCTACCACCAGGAGATCTCTGCCATTCACGAGTCCTTACAAAAAAGAGCTAATCTTTTACACAAGGCCTTCTCGAACATGACAGATGTTCTGTGTAACAAGCCCCAGGGTGCCATGTATCTTTTCCCAAGACTCAATTTCGACAAATCTACGTACTCTGAACTCTTTGAGAAATGTGAGAAAACAAACCAGACTGTTGACGAGTTCTATTGCACTGATCTTCTAGAGAACACCGGTATTTGCTGTGTTCCAGGCTCTGGTTTTGGCCAGGTTCCAGGTACTTACCACTTGCGTACTACCTTCTTGCCTCCTGGAACTGAATGGATTGGCAGATGGGAGAAGTTCCATGACGAATTTGTGGCGGAATACAAAAAGTAGAAGTGCTTCTTGGGTGATGTGTATACCAAGAAGTACGAGCTTTTTGAGCCAGGGCTTGTTCGAAGGGGCTTGTTCGAAGGGGCTTGTTCGAAGGGGCTTGTTATATAATACGTGCCGGTAATTTGGGTATATGTTACCAAAAGTACGAGAGGGCGTTCAAAGATGATGTAGACCAAGATGATGTCAACCAAGATGATGTCAACCAAGATGATGTCAACCAAGATTATGTCAACCAAGATGGCGTTGAACTAGATTTAAAGTCGCCAAGTAAGCTAATGATGCTGAAGCTTGTTTAGTGAAAATAAATAGAAACACCAATGAGAAAGAAAATAAGGGAAAAGGGAAACAGAAATAGACCAGACAAAAGGTCATAATTATAAATCATCGAACAAGAAAGAGTCCTGACGAGACTGGAGTTAGACATATTTTAGAGAGCCATTCCAATATTGAACCCACGATGTCAATGCATTTAATAGGAATCAAAGGTAAATTCATCAAGCTTGTGGCCTGAGATCAATTATGCTGCCAAGTCAGCCGTTCCAGATCGATCTTTCACAAGTTTTGTTATATACTACTAGTTTTGAATAGGAGGCTATGTTTGTGGATAAATCGAGGAAATATTGAGACTATTCAAGAAACAGCGGATCGCCGCAACCGACGAAGTGTCTATGTTGCAGAAGACGACGAATAAAAAGTAGAGCAGGGTATTGAAATTTTCGAGGCATAGATATACCAAACATCAGTTCCGCCTTTCTGCTACTACACGTTCCACCATAATATGGGCTACTTTCGAAAAGTCCGAATCTACTTTCACCATTGAGCTGATAGCTTGTGTAATTGTAGTTGGGGGTTAGGTGGGGGGGCAAGTCTGTCTAACTTATACATTGACGAGCAAGTCTACTTATGAAAAGTCTAATTTAAAATAGAGCATCATGAAGGTATATAGTACCAGAAAAAGTAAAGACGGGACTACCATGAGATTGCAGTGGATGTTTCTCCAGACGAGTTAGCTTGTACCACTAACTGAAATGTTCACAGGTGTGGTAGTAAATTAAGGTAGAAAGTACCCTTGTGATGTGTTTGCTTCACTCTCAATACTATTATGATACCACATACTGTAGTGCAACCGCCATCATAAGTATCATGCGGGCCTCTGAGTCTAGAATAGTCAGAATGTCTCTATAATAGAGAGACCGCAAGCGAAAAGTTGCACACTGATAAAGGTTTCTCACTGAAGCAAAACACCCTGGCACCTCAAACGTGGCTTCTACTTTTGTATCACACTACTGAATGCACCACAACACGAGTGAACGATTCCACTCAACAGGTCGATATGGAAACCCGCACACCTGTAAAGTAACATCAGTGACATCTTCAGCAAAATTCGACTAGCTCTGCCTTGAGGTATACCTTCAACTGCCGAAACAACATCCCTTCTATTCGCTCTTTTCCTTTTCAGACAATCTGAAATCGCCAAACGCACATACGAGTGCCACGGCTATCCAAGCAGGGAGCCATCCCAACGCAACAACAAACCACGTCCAGCTTTGCATCTCACTCCAAGAAGAAAGAAGCCCATGTACAAGGTTCAACATACCATCGTACCTACCTCCGTCAAGAACATAGCCCAAAAGTAGCGTCATAGTAATTGGCGAAGACGCAACAAGGCACACGACAGCCTTGCACTTTGCTTTAAGAGAAGCAGAGCCGTTTTCCTGGCCCTTTGTGATGAGGTCCTGGACAAAAGTAAGCGGAAACGCGCTTACTGCTATAGTAAAGGCCAAGGCAAAGTGCACTATTAGAAGCGACACCACAAGCATTGCGATCAAGTAGAGTGCAAAGGATAGGCACATGAAGGAGATGGGTCTTGAGAAGGAAAATGCTCGATTATGTGGCCAAAATGGACCGCTTGCAAGAGCGAATGTAATAATGCTCAACACAAGAGTAATTCCGGGAATAGTCTGAGCGGCACTAGTGGCACCAAATGCAACCTTCTGTAACACAACTGCAACGAAAAGACAAACGGCCTCAATTGCAGAAAACATCATCAACAAACTGCCTATATTGGCCACAAATTCAGCCGAAGACACCCCACGAGAAAACGCATATACTGAGCTCACTAGAAACGAGGCAGCAATGAGTGTAGCAGATGGCAAGTACGTGCCGATCGACACAAAATTAGTGGGCGAAAGCAACAAGTAGAAAAAGAAAGACTGGTGGAACTTCTCGAGCAAGTTGTTAACTGAGCGAAACGAGGAGTCAACAATGCGGCCAAACTGAGTGATGTCAGGGCCACCACTTCCACGAGCTTTGATGGTGATCGCCTGGATTTGCCACCCGGAAAACGCTTCACACCCAGACGACTTGCGGTCGACGCCTGTGAGAGCCAATTTCAATATTCCACGTGCTAACACTTCGAGCCGGCTCCAATAGTCCCTTTTGTCTAGGTTCTGTTCGGACATTCCTTGCACGCTCACCTTCATGTTTTCGTGTCTTGCGAGTGTGGTGGCCACATTCACCAAGTCGAGGTTGGGAAGCTGTCCATTGAGTCCCTCGTAGACTACCTCCATATAGCCAAAGTTGTCGATATCTGACGGGTACTCCATGACTATAGCCGCCTCAATTGATCCTGCCGTCACGTCTAATGTGGTATGGTAGGCCTCCACCCACAGGCGAAGGACCGAATGTCCGTCTTTGGGGAACACCAAAATGATGTTTTTCGACCAGATGGACAAGCGGGCAAAGTACCGCGCCAACGCCGGCGCTAAAGCCAATCCACCGAGGTTTTTCTCGCCCTCAGATGTGAGATACGGAACAACCAACACAAGAGCCTCAGTATCATCTCCTCTGGGAGCATGCATGAGCGCATACATGGTGGAAGAGTTTGTTTTAGCATCGAAATGGTGGGAAATGCTCAAGCCAAAGTCCTCAAGCCATTCTTCTAGCTGAGGATTGGCTTTCGATACTTTGTCGAAATCCCAGCTCAACGTTTCCCAGCGGATCCCACGCACGTGATTCCACTCGCTTTCACGAAAGTACGAGTTCGCCTGTCCAGGCATCAAAGCATTTTCCGAAATGTACGTGTTCCGGAACTGCCCTTCCATGGGCAACATAAGAAGCCATCCAACACTTATGAGGGCAAGTATCACCGACACGAGCGGAAGTTTTGCAATAATTTTCGGCAAGAGCCCAAGCTTGTATACCTTGCGTAGCACGCTCTCCGCCAAAGCCATTTCCGTGGTGTTGTCAGGATATTTCGTGTGTTATTTCGCGGCAATTAAGGTTTTTGAATGTTGGTGGATCTTCTGGAATAGTGAGCTTTGGGACACACTCGCGGACACTCGCGTCAAAAACTAGTCGCACCAAAAACCGAACCAATAGTTAAAACACCATAGTTAACTCTAGAGCTTCGAGCATTGGGAATTGAGAGAATTCAGAGCTTCTCAACTTTCGAGGTGCATTCCGCAGCCAATGATAGTTTTCATCAAAACTGCAATTATACAATCTCTGCGTTTTATATTTTTCCTGAAAAGAGCCGCAAAAGTGTTCTCGTCGCTGCTAGATTCTGCCCGATTCTCCCTGCCTCTGCCCCAATGTTCTTACCCTATTATAAGGCGATGTATCGCCGCATCACCCGACTACCGTTAGATCAACGCAGTTTAGAAATCGCCAGACAGAAGTTGAGAAACCGATTCAACACCTCCAAAAGAGTGCCGACGTTTTCCGTGGTCAACAGGAAATTGTACGATCGGGCAGTGCAGGTTTTCGATAGTTTCCTTGTTGACGAAAAGGTGAAGGATTTTCCGAATATCCTAGATCTAATATACAAAGACCTCGAAACAAAGCCTCTGTGGGTAGATGATTTCCACAACACACGATATGGAGCGTTCAAGCACACGTGGCCTCAAGTACATCTTATTGATGAGTTTGGCGATGCCAAGCTGCGCGAGAAGTACCACCAAGAGTTGGCAGAGTTACAACCCAAATCCGACTTTCTGTTTTCTAGGGCGATGAACATCCCATATCATGTTGACTTAGGACCATTTACGCCATTACCACGCGTGTCTAATAAGGCGGAATCCCCGGAAAGGATTTTGTTTGGGAAAATCTCCGTATTTCACCAATTTTTGAAGGCCAATGCGAAAAAATTACTGGAAACTCAGATCCACGTGTTGGATGTGGCGTATAAAACAAACCGGTTCGGACTACCCCCGAGCATCGCCACTATGGAGGCTGAGCTTAGGAAAAAAATCAACTATGCAAAACGGTTGTTGGAAACGTTCAGGCCAGTCAAGGAGGAGGACTTGATGTCTTTGATTGAAATGGTGACTGCAAAAGATGGCACGTCCAAAATAAACCCAAGCTTCTTCAGGTATATGGTCCGAAAAAGGACCAAGGAAGGCAATATGATCTCCCCCGATGTCCGTAAGTATGTGCGCCACAAGCTGTTGATCTCAAACGAGCGCAATATCCTCTATCATTACCGGCAATACTTGGTACGCCAGTTTTACATTGACCGAAACGGCAAATATGTCATGAGCCCTATGATCAATCTCTATGATTAGACGGCTAAGAGCATATAGTCCTTTTTGGATTCGTCAAGCACCAAAGCAATCATGCTCGTTTTCTTTTCCTTGCTGTTGATCGTCATATAGGCGGGTCTTTTGACGGGGGTATTCTGGTTGAAGACGAAAGTTTTCAACACCTTTAACTCAGATGAGTTGACTACTGTGGCCTCGATCGAAAAGGCAATCAAATCAACCTGCCTTGTGGTTTCATCACCTTCATATAACACCAAAATGGTACTTTCGTCCAAGAGCTCAAGGCTAATAATCTGGCCCGGAAACCGAATGTCCATTTTCGTCACGTCGTCTTTGATGCTATTAATAGACAACACTTTTTCGTTGATGGAAGTGACGATCTTGCGTCCATCGAAAATGGCCATGTTACTGTGAGACCCATGGCAAATGGTATCGAGGCCCGCAGCCGGGTGGAATTTAACTTTCAGGGCAAAGTAGCTCTGCATATCTTTAAGCGAAGCTTGGAGCTGTGTTTCAAGGTCCGATATATGTGCTTTCAACGACAGTTCCAGGTGCTCCTTTTGCTTCAAAGTATCGTGAGAAGCACAATCAAGTTCGAACTCGCGCATCAACACCGAGTCGAACATGTAGTCGGTGAAATATTCCATGATCAGCGACGCCTTGAAGTCAAGGGTGGGGTGTTCAGCGAAAAAAGATTCCGGGTCATTATCTTCCTTTGAGAGCTTTTCGATCACCTCTATTTTCACCCAATTCAAAAACTGGTTGAAGTATTCGTGCTCGTTGTTGAGTTCCCAGATGAAACCGTAGCTCTTTTTCACGAGATTCTTGGCAAGTGTAATCGCGTTTTGCACCAACTCCAACGTGATTCCGTAGTTCTCCTCTTGCATAATATCAGTGGCTTTGGACAAGCCTCGCAAGTAGCTCAATAGAATAATGAGTTTCTCCAGCCCCAAAATCACCTGGGTGAAAATGATCTTGCGCGTGTTGTCGTAGACGTTGTTTCCCAAAGTGGAGAGTCTATTGAGGCCCCTTTCACCAAACTGATTGAGCCAGTAGTCCTTGGTAGATACCGGAATAAGGCCGGTCAAAAGCATGTTCCCTAGATCCACCACAAGCGCCTCCTCTATGTCTTCTATTTCCTCGGCCAGTGTAATCTTGGCTTCTACGTGTTCGTCTCTATCCGCATACAAACAGTCCTTATAATTGGACATATACCGGTCATAGAGGGAAAGAAACTCACGGGCCTCGCTCTGCATGGAACAGAACTGGTCGTTAATGTGGTTCATGATGGAAATTATCTGCGAGGCCCACTTGATCGAGTCGAAAAAGTACCCTCGATGCCGGGGACCCTCAATGTCTATACTAAGGTGTTGGAGCCATAGTCTCAGTGACGAATCTCGCGCAAGAAGCGATTGCTCGAAGAAATCTGCTGCCATAGTGTGCTTGAGGTAGCCGAGTGGCTCGTTGGGTGGTAGCTCTATGTTTGCAACACAGAAGAGATTGTTGAACGTCACCGAGACATGGTTATCGCCATTGATCACAAGCAAATAGTCCATCTGTGAGTCCTTTTGTGTGGTATTTGTAACCAGAGAGGACGTATAAGGCGAGTTCTGGTGAGAAGCAGAGGTTCCGGGCGCCCCGAGTGTGCCTGTAGTGCCGGGGAGGTCTGCAGAAACCGAAGTATCGATCTCGTTGGCGAGTTTAGGCATTTTGTCGAGAAGCTCCACCTTTGTGAGATCTTGAAACGGCTCAACAGTGCCTTCGGACGCAATTGAGAGACGAATGTCGATTGACGCCCAGCTCACGAGAGTAATCGGCAGCCCGGCGCGTGTTGCAAACAGATTAATGAGTTTCCCGTTGTTCGAGTCGTAGACCTTAATAGCATTATCGGTACCGGAAACAGCAAAAAACTTGCCGCTGGCGCTCCACTGAAGATGTAGAATCTTTGCTCTATTGTTGATAGAGTACACCCGCTCGCCGTCAAGACGAAATACCCAGATCGAAGTGAGGTTCATGGATACTGCCAAGAGGTCCATTTGCGGACACCAGCTAATGATATTACCGTCGGGAAATCCCACGATTTTGTGGGTTGCGAGCACCCTGAATTCTTTTGTTTGTGATGACATGTCATGTGCATTGAACTCTAGACGGTTGCTTTTGTGGAGTTGGAAATCTGGCCTAAATTCTGAAAAGGGAGGATATTTGGATACTTATGGAGTATATTGGCCGGGTCGCGACGCGCTTGAGTGTGGTGTATGTTTATGGTGCGGCCACTGGCTGCGAAAACGGACCGACGTCTCAGGTCAGGTCTTCGGTCTTACAAGCGATTGGAGATAAGTTAGGTTTGGTAAATATTAACCGAGTAGGCTGAAACTTGAGGAGGTACTTGGTAAGGTGCTGGAATAGTGATCAAGAAAGTGTCAAATTGTGGATTTATCTATTCGAGAGAGTAGTTGGTATTGTGGTAGTTCGACACTTCGGGTCTCTCGATAACCTTAAAAGACGATTTAGCTCACCAGTTTAGTAGGAGAGTGGGGGCGGGAATAATTCACGCTTCAAGAAGAATTAGAGGTACGGGTAGAAGGTAAAGATTTTTTTATAGTGGAGAAGAACGAAAGTCAACGGGCACTAGGTTGTGGCACCAAGTTTAATTAATTTGGATGTTGCTGGAGCGGCAGCTGAAGCGGTTCAAGAAGTGAGTCAACTTCATCTCCTGACTCATAACATTCCAGAAATGTTGTCATTTTGTATTTGGCTTTTCATAATGACAGCAATGTCTATTCTGCTGTTTCCATAAACAAACAACTTCAGAAAATATTACCGAGAGAAGCTCTAAGCCAAAACCATTGCTCATCAGGAAGATTCTTACAGTGTACGCACCAAGATACACTAGCATAATTGACACCGTTGTGTCTGATCCTGTTGGTCAAAGTAAATGAGAAAACATTCTTTCAACTCGTTGCTGAGTTTCGAATCTTGACCATACTATACTATGAGATGATGATTCCTTTCTACTTCAGACGCATGGATAAATTTTAATTGCGCTTCAAGCAGACATGCTTTAGCTAAACCCATTCTTTTATTGAACACCTCTTTCTCTAGCATGCGCGTGGGTGAAGAATGTATTAGTGTAAGTTTTAAGAGTCAAACTTCAGCTCTCCGTGTGAGTAGTATTCAATTATAAGTTCAAATTTGAAATTTCTCACAATCCTCAGTATCCCATTCCAGCAATCGATCATCTTTCGTTTTCTCTAATAAAAGCACTCATTTCTAGCTATTATTTTGTCTCCATTTCAAAAAATAGCTTTAACCTGAGTTATTGGTAATTGTTCAAACCAAACAATCCTCAGTTTCTCCCGGCGAAAGGAAAAACATGAATGGGATTGTTTGAGCAGCGAGAACGTTTTCGCACACATGATCGCACACATGAAATTGGGAAATGGATTGTTCGAATTGGAAGACGAGAAATGTTAATTCGTGAGACTAGGCGTACTGTAGATCCCATTCCAGCCCAACCCTATAGATACAAAAGAAGGGAGAAAGGAGAAGAAAGTCCCGAGGGAAGTGTGAAAATCCCTCATCTGCAACCGCCTTTTTCTCGTGGAATTATTTCTTCCTCCTTTGTTTTTTGCTTCGTTCGCATTTCTTGCTGTGTTCAAAACATTAACTTTTTTTGATACAGACCGAACCTCAAACACTTTAATTTCTCGAAATCAACCTCGCGTGCCTTGACTAATCCGGCGCTGACGAACAGAACACCACAACTCTTCAACTCTTCAACTCTTTCTTTTCAACACTTTTCTCAAATCTCCACAGCGCTTAAATCCAAAACTTTCCTTTTTCCGGAAAACTTCAAAGATCTTCTCAAATGTGTCGTCACCTTTTTCCCGTGCTATTGTTCTCTCTGGATTAGTCAGTCAAACCATTGTATTTTTGGATTTCAATACCACCGCAGATTCCAAACACCCCGCCCGTCTGTTTCCACAAAAGACCCGGGCATTGTTCCTCTAGAAAAGTAGCAAAATACAGTCTTGGGTTGTTGTCCGTTTAACAGCTCTGATGACCCACCTACCATTACCCCTTCTATTGTTCTCTCATGGATAAATAACAGGGGGTATCCTTTAGGACAGCCGCCGGCCTTCCAATCCAAAGGAGCTCGAAAATTCAAAGAATAAATTAATAAAATGAAGGCGGTACTCTTATTTTTGTTGGCGTTGGCCACTTCTCTTCCAGTAGAACATAACCATGACGAATTCGGGTTAGACGAGATAATCTTCCAAACGCCACTCCACCTTTCTTGCAACCTTGCGATAAAAAAGAGGTATAGACTCGACGACGACATGCTGCTTTCAGCGTTTCAGTTTCCCGACCACGAGCTTACACTGCTTGACGATTACCATAAGTATGGTGTGGAAGACACCTCTTCCAAAACTCCAGAGGTTGAAAAGGCAACTGTGGAGAGTTCTGAGAAGGCTATCCTTGAGAACAATGCCGCTGGAGAGCTGCAAGAAAACGGAGAGAAAGTAGCGCCGCCCCCACCGGCAAAAAAGACTGCCAGTTACCTGGAGATGATCAAGGAGTATATTTTTGATAATCTCCCCTCGTTCAAAACGACCGTGATACACGATGGCGTAGAGACCGCAAGAAGGGTGGCGGACTCCATCTACGAGCTCATCTACGGGCCACCCTTAACCCCAGAACAGCAAAGAGATTTGGACTTTGATGCGGCGGAGCAGGCAAGGGAAAAGTTACGTCTGGTATTGCTCACGGTTCACCGGGGAAATATCGGACCTCAGATCCGGAAGGAGCTCAAGGCTTGCGCCGAGGACTTTATTTCGAAACTGGCAAAATTGAATCTTCCAAAATGCCCAAAGACCGACAGGGAAATGGAATTTGCGTACCGGTTTCCCGAGATCCAGAGTATGCTGGAGATTGCCGTTAGCATTCTTAAAAGAAAGCCTTTCTCGTACGTGGACTAGTGCTTTCTGTATCTCTTCATTACCTAAGTTTGTTTGATATTTTGTTGTTTAGTTTGGATTGCTTTCAATAAAAGATTCGGCTAAGTAGGACTTCTATTACGATGCGTTATAGCCGAGCGCTATAAACCCGCTAAACCAAAAAGACCTTGAAAGTAAAATTATTGTTGAGAGGAGTACTGCACTGATGTAGTCACGTGTATGTCCTGAAATATTCATGAGGGAGACTATCACGTATACAGAGCAGAAGAGCCTCAATCAAGTCTCACACCTTAGACATGTTCCGAAAGGGATTAATCATTAGTTAGAGCTTGACAGGCAACTCAGACCACGCTAGTAGCGATACGTAGGGACCGTACC
>JAJMHP010000076.1:0-69769 GCA_030583235.1 Metschnikowia lunata
ATTACATTACATTGCACTACATTACATTACATTGCACTACATTACATTACATTGCACTACATTACATTACATTGCACTACATTACATTACATTGCACTACATTACATTACATTGCACTACATTACATTACATTGCACTACATTACATTACATTGCACTACATTACATTACATTGCACTACATTACATTACATTGCACTATATCACATTACATTGCACTACATTACATTACATTACATTGCGCTACCTTGCACTACATAGCACTATCAGCTGGAGTGCCTCACAAGACTGCGATCTTTGTGGTCTGGCAAATTGTCTACTTGCGAATAGTGAAACCACCTCGGTTAAATCTTCAGGCAACAATTGGACCACAAGGTGCTTTAAACAGATCCAAACCATAACAGTAAAGTCACAAAAGCCAAATACCATTTTCATAAACTTTATGAGATGTATGAAAAGGAGGTTTAATCGCCATGATAGTACTCAGATTTCTCGAACACTCCAAAATTTGTTCAAATGCAAGAACATGTTCACTCAATTAAAGAGCTTTTCCGGTGCTGAATCTTTGACCAAGTCCTCTAAGGGTGGAAATACATGCACTAGCAAACATCGCGGGCAGGGCGGATCACGCTATTTGTGTCTCTCACGAATGTTTTGGAGCTGCACCATGCCAAAACAAAGTAGAATAGAAAAATATATGTAATACCAAAAAGAAATACCAAAGAGAAATGTTAGAAAAAAACGTGACAATTTGAGCAGTTCGAACAACATTTTCTGCCAATTCAACAAACTTCGAATAATCTAGACGAAACGTGGGTCCGAGAAGCAGTCAAGATTCACCCAAACTTAAACCCCGACCAAGTTTATGTCAAAAATGCAATTGCCATATTTGTGTAGCGGGCGCATGCTAGAGAAAGAAGGACTGGCCTCTTTTGCGAATTTCTCAGAAACTTGTAGATTTCGATGAATCTTTTCTAAATTAGAATGCGTCAACACCTCAGGTGCGCGGAATGAGGGGTGCACAAATTCCAAGGGTGGTACAGTAAGGATCAGTGACGTTCTTTTCTCTTCATATCTTTACAAAGATTTAGAGAGCTATGCAAGTTCACCTAATGCTATCAAGTTCTACTACCACTTTAGTAAAAAACCAATTGGTATTGAAACGTATAACGGGATTTATGAAAGCATATCCAATATTTCGTTTTATGAGTTTACGGAAATCCGGAAGTTTGCGGTAAAAGTACGACTCTAATTTAAAGAACACCTGTGAGCTCGAGCAATACAGTATGCACCTAAGAAATAAGGATGCACCCCGAGGTGTTTTCACAAAAAAGCACTAGATTGGCAAACGAACTCGGCCATTTTGCAGCCAAATCCGACCTGGTGCATTAGAGTGCGCGTGAAAGCCAGCCCCGCTCCCTGCTTGCGAAGAGTTGCAGGCTTCTTCGTGTCCGCAGGCTTCTTCGTGTCCGAAATAGGTAATTTTACCGCACAAATGAGTGCCTGATCCTCGGTCGTTTCTTTCCGCATTGCTGCATATAACAAATTCAGAATCTGGTGTACATGGCTGCAAAACTGGGGAAGCTCGGAAATTTTAGCCATAAGAACATCGCGGAGCCTGAGCATTAACTATGTGTAATTGTAGACGTTCGTATAAAGCGCAAATAAATCCGAAAACCCGGCCTTTGCACCATGAACTCAGGTGGGGTACAAATGCCAGACGCGTTGTAATAGACTACCGTTATCATCCCGGATACATTCTGACGTTGAAAAGTAAATTCAACAATGTCGGGGCGTAAATAGAAGCCCCCGGGTCGATTCAAGATGAAATAAAACTTGAGAAGTAAGAGAAGGAGCTCCATGAAACAAACGACATTGAGATCCAAGGGTTTCAGATGAACATGCTCAACTGACTTGGGCCAAAATGCCGCTCAAAACTAAAGACGTGCAGCCGGAAAACAAAATCTTAGTGAAGGTTGTCGAAAAAGGCCTAGAAAAGAAAATGATAGCCACGAAGCGAACAAAATCTTCGAACTCATAGTTCACTAGACAGGCGTCCAAATGGGCGTAAATGATCGAACATTGGGATGAGCATGACGTTCAAATCTTTAAGACACGTCAGTTGGGACACGACCAAAAGGTCAGAAGTGATAACCTCAAGAGAAAAAGAAGATAGCGTCAAACACCAGGATCCTGCGCATTCGACGCGAGACGCGTCTCTGAAACTTATCTTTTCGTTTCATCTTCACATCATGGATTTACGTCTAAATCATCATGAACTTTGGATAGAATGGAAGAAAGGATCCAACGTGCCGCTGACGCTTGTCAAAAAAACAAAGAAGAAGAAGAAGAAAAAAAAAAAAAGAATATCGTTCCAGGCATGGTGCTGTAAAATACTTTGGCGTGGTACCCTGAACTTTGAAAAATCGGTTCAGAGGTAGTTATCCTTCAACGCTCTCAATCTAGCTTATTATTGACTGAATTGACCTTTGCAGAAAAGAAAACGTTAATAGATTTTCCACGGAATTCAGATGCATGCAGGCTAGGATTTCTAGCTTGCTAAAAATGGCAAATTCTCTAAACTCACGTTGCCGGATCTACCCAGACACTCACGACGGGGAAAAATTGTACGACAAGGTTTCTGAAAAGGCACCCTGAATTTAAGACTATTCGCTCTAGATGCTATTGCTATAAAGGCGCATATTTTGAGTCATCAAGTGTTTTCATGTTTTCACTTCGTGGTTTGGCGTGGTGGAAAGAACAACGTTAAAATATGTCAACACTAACGACTGTAAAATATGGACGAAAGTGGGTTTGTTATGGGATTGAATGGGTCGGAAATAGTCATCACTGGAGCGCATATTCATGGCAGAGAAGAATCTATATAGTCGGTTTGTAAGGAGTTTGTCACGGCAATTGAATGTATAGTGAAAGACAAGACACAACACGATGTATTAACAGCGCAAACGCGCGTGCGTGTTCTGAAAGAAGATTTCCTCTAAAAGTATTGGGACGCCAGAAAGAAGCATTCAAGCCCTCCAATATTCACCTGAGTTTTAAAGCTACAGGTTTAGTGCTTTTTAGCAGTCGGAAAATCCTAAGTAAACTTGAGAGTTAGGCAGATCCACAAACACCACTTCGAACACCTTCGCGAGCTGTACAAATACGCTCAACTCCTAAAACCCATCGTTTCACGAAAGCATACAAGGCAGGCAAGCTAGATTAGTCTCTTCAATTGAAGAGCGTTTTCCAAAGCCGCCGTGGCAGCAATTTCTAATAAGCAATATTCGGATGTGCTTGCCAGGCACATAAAGGAAAAGGCTACAAAGAATAAAACTAGAAAGCGAATTACTGGGTTTGCCGACGTGTCACTTGACAAGTTCATTGAAGAAGATCTGACTGAAACACGGGCCCAAATGTCGAAAACGTCAAAATCTCGCAGGCGACTTGAAGGTGATTCATCACTACCTAAGCGATCCACCAGAAAAGTCTGAAATGCCGAGGTTTGGACCACAATAGATCCACCTGTCCAAAAATATTCTTAGGTTATCTTTCATACATTATACAAGCTTTATGCATATTTTTTGCGATTGAACGTTTATTAGCTTCGCGCGCGCGCAGGAACCTGGTGTTTGACGTTACCAGTCGTTTCTCACGCATTGTGTTTAACAGGCGCATAGTCAAATGTAGCACAGTTCCTTTGAAGCAAGTGTCTGGGTGAACGGACGCTGCTGCTCATATCGAGAAAAAAAATACGTCAAGTTTCCGGGGAAAGTGGTATAAATAGACACCAATCCTGCCCACATTCCTGGTTCTCCTTCGTTGCGAGGGACTGAGAGAGACACACAGACATACAGGCCTTCCCACGTGACTAGGGCTCGTGCCCTAGGGAAAACAGGACCAGCGCAGGGCGACAGGGACACACACCCGTACACCCGGAAGAAGAAGGGCGCACGTCGCTGGCGCCCGGTGCGGGAAAACAATGTACTCGGGGTCACCTGGGCCTGATCACGTGATAAGCCCACGAAACCCCTGCCGTGTGCAGTGCGGGCTGCGCGACGTCGCAGTCGCTTTTTCACAAAATTTTCTCGCCTACTATCTAACCTCTTGCTTCCACTAGGATACTATAAACAGCTACCATGTCCGACTTCCAATCAGTAGTCATCGACGGAAAGGGCCATTTGATGGGCCGCTTGGCTTCCATCATCGCCAAGCAGTTGTTGAACGGACAGAAAATCGTTGTGGTGAGATGTGAGGCTCTCAACATTTCCGGCGAGTTTTTCAGAAACAAGTTGAAGTTCCACGACTACTTGAGAAAGGCCACCAGATACAACAGAACCAAGGGACCCTTCCACTTCCGTGCTCCTTCCCGTGTGTTGTACAAGGCCATCAGGGGCATGATTCCTCACAAGACCGCCAGAGGTAAGGCTGCATTGGAGAGATTGAAGGTTTTCGAGGGTATTCCTTCGCCTTACGACAAGAAGAAGAGGGTGGTTGTGCCTCAGGCATTGCGTGTGTTGAGATTGAAGCCTGGCAGAAAGTACACCACGGTTGGCAAGTTGTCTGCTGCCGTTGGCTGGAAGTACGAGGCGATTGTCGACAAGTTGGAGGAGAAGAGAAAGGTGAAATCGGCCGAGTACTACGCCAGAAAGGCTGCTGTTGCCAAGAAGCTTGCCGCCAACAAGGAGGCCACTGCCGAGTCCGAGGCGGCCAAGAAGTTGGCTGCTTTCGGCTACTAGGTGTGCCGTTTAGGTGGAGACAAGTGGACCGAGACTCGGTGCGTTTTAATCGAGCCGGACGCGGGGGTGCCGTGTTGCCTGGCGGCTATTCGTATATACTAGTTTGTCCCGACACGTTGCCTTGCCTATGCGTGTAGGTGGCTATGCGTATGTATCGCTAATACATTATAACGAGAGAAGATGTAGGGGGTAAAATTAAGTAAGCCATAGGGAGAAGCGAAAAGTGTGAGCTCAAAGCGTTGCGTCCTTTCAATTCCTTTCGTATTTCTTTGGTTAGCGGGGATAGCATTTTCGAGATTTGGTGGTATAGCGTTGATATTTCAATGCCTTTATTTTTTATTTTCTTGTTTCGTTGAGGTATATTTTCTTTCAATGGCTATAGAGAAGAACACCACGTGATCAGTAATCTTCGAACACTTGAACGATAATAAAAAGGTCATGTAGCGAGAAATTAGCCAACCATTGTCCCCAAATGCTTGGTAGGAACTTCAGCTTCTCTTTCCCAAAGATGCATCTAATTTACGAAACAACACTGATACCAAGTACAGCAGATTATATTGTGGACACTATCTGCCAGGGTGGGTCTATATATATCTATATATAACTTTGATTTAATTCATCGGACGGATTGCAAGGTGTCCCATTCAAGCAAGTTTGCAACAAACTGTCTAACAATGAGAATCTGCGATAGTAATGATCCGGCAATGAATTTACATCCTGGAATTGCGCTCATTGTTACCATTGTAGTTAGCTGACGTTGTCTGCTTCAACTATGTAATCACCGGCTTTCCCGCCCGAAGTGTTGGAAGGCCAGACTGGCTTTACTAGAAGAACTCGCTTAATACATAGTTCGGGTACCTTCTGTCTCATTAATAAATGATGGGAAAATTCGAAGCCATTCGCACATGAGCCCGGAAATCAAACGACAATTGTGACGAATTCCTGATTGTACGAGAACAGTTGCTTCGAGTCCCCTGGCTGAGCCAGCTCTCATGAACGCTGTTCTGACCATATTCCCGAAGGTCGGAGTGGTTCGACATTGGTGCTCTCATGGGAAATGAGGCTCATGAACGCAACTGAGCAAATGGAATTTGCAGACAAGCTCGAGGCAAGCCATAAAAAAGCATAAAGCATAAAATATATTGGCGTATGAAACGATTAGACTCTTGAGGATATTTTGAAATATTTTTACTGTTTTTCGCAAAAAAAGTTCAATTCTGTATTGAAAGTCGAAGTTCGAAGAATACATTGAAAGTTTATTGCAGTAAAACCTGGAAAAACCGGACACCTTGTAAGCCGGAGCCGCTTTGAGGTCGTGAGCCGGGCGAAAAAAAAAAAAAAAAAAAAAAAAAAAAAAAAAAAAAAAAAAACCATAATTAAGATCCTTAACTGTGGGAAAAAAACCTCTATTAGCCGGAAATCGGGTTATTTATAAGCCGGCCGATTTTCGGTAATTCCGGTTTATAAAGGTTTTTCGTTTTTTTCGACGGAAAAGCCTAACAAATATCATATTTAATGTTGTAAGTAGCTTTAAAATCGTATAGAGGCATCATCTCTTGCTTTTCATAAGTTCACATCATGTCTCTGCATCAAATTTGCACCATGAAAGGTCAATTACGGTGTTAGATTACCCTGTCGCACTGCTTTAGTTTGATGATATCAGAAATAAATCAAAAAAAGGTCTTTTGCACAAGCTTAAACTTAGCAATGAAGCCAACGAAGCAATGCCAGCTGTCTTCTTTGCAATTGAAACTTTGGGCCTGGACAGAGTGCAGGCATTAATGTATAATATACAAGAAAATATATCTTATATGCAGAAAAACTTCTTCTCCCGTTAAGCCGGACTTTTGGCGTGCAATAATTAAGTCCGGTTTATCCAGGTTTTACTGTACGTTATTTTATTTCCCGTGCCTTATCGCTAATGCGCGACTTGCATTATCGCGATCTGATGTGCATCATCAGTTCCCACCCACAACACCGTCTTTTCTTTAGCCTCCAGCGATTGCAACAAAACTCCCACCTAAACCAGCACTGAAAATGCACACACTAATAAAACAAGCTCTGCGATTGCAACAGCAGCTCTTTTCGGGGACTTTTGCTCACGGATTGCCCAGAATACGTGCCTCCAAAACACCAAGAATGTCGCTCTCCACCACCAGCTCGGTCACTGCCTCAACGGCAGCCGCAAGCGAGGCCAATGTCGTCACAGTGCCGTGTGTTTTGAATGGAGAGTCAGTTTTTTCCAGTAGAAAAGTGCCTGTATACTCTCACAACGGCCAGGTGGTAGCCCAGTACTCGCCACTTGACCAGACATGTACGAAAAGCCCAAAAATCTCCGACATTTGCGAAAATTCCCATCAAGGATTTCTTCAGTGGAGCCAGCTCCCGGCCCATCAGCGACGCGACATTTTGCTCTCGGCTGCGAATCTCATCCATGAAAACGCTCATTTGTATATTGAGAGCCACCGTGCCATTGGCGGGTCCGAAGCTTTTGCTCGTTTTGGCGTCGATGGTGCTGTCGCCGCCTGTAAAGAATACGCGCTGAAAATCACTCGGTCCTTGGGCCAGAGTCTCATCACGCAATCCGCCGATTTGGCCCTATCTGAACTGACTCCCATGGGTTCTGTTTTGGCTATAGCTGCCTGGAACGCGCCAACCATCTTGTGGGCACGGGCAGTAGTGGCGCCGCTAGCCGCCGGGTGTTCCGTCGTGCTCAAGGCGTCGGAAAAAGCACCCTTGACACCGTACTTGCTCACCCAGCAATTGCTTCAAGCTGGTGTTCCTTCCAAGGCTCTTCAGTTGGTGCACGTGGCACCTGAGAATACCGAGGACACGATGGCGGCATTGATTGGGAGCCGGCGCATCCGCAAGATCAATTTTACTGGCTCTACGGCCGTGGGAAGGAAAATAGCCGTGGTTGCAGCTCGTCACCTCAAACCGGTGCTCTTGGAGTTGGGTGGCAAGAACGTAGCGGTAGTTATGGAAGGTGCTGACTTGCCCAGGGCGGCTGCCACGATTGCCGCGTCCGCGTGGCTCCATAAGGGCCAGATTTGCATGTGTGTGGACTCAGTTTACGTGGCCGAAGCAATTTACCATGATTTTTTGAATGCTTTAAGTCACGAGGCCCCCAAAGTAGCACTGGACCCGGACTTGGCCTTGAACCAGCGTGACCCCACAGCTGCGGAGAAAGTACATGCATTGGTAGAAGAAGCTGTGGCCCAAGGAGCGCGTGTTTTTTACGGTTCTCTGTCGAAAAAAGGGCCTTCTAACTGCTCACCCACGATCCTCACTGATGTGATTGATGAGCTGGCACTTGCACAAACCGAGAGCTTTGGCCCAGTGTTTTCTGTGGCCCCTTTCGCTGATCTTGATGATATCATTGCTCGTATCAATGACCAACCTCATGGACTCAAGGCGTCGGTATGGAGCTCGGATGTGGTGGCAGCTCTAGATGTGGCTCGGCGCTTGGACTTTGGTGGCGTGCATGTCAACGGCTCCACAGTTCACGATGAGCCCACTGTGCCTCATGGCGGAGTCAAGGATAGCGGATACGGTCGCTTTAACAGTATTTGGGGGATCGAAGAGTTCTGTTACACCAAAGCAATCACTGTGGCGAGGTAGCACTTTCATAAATTCACTTGAATTGTAGTTTCAATTTGACTGAAATTGCCAGGGGTTAATACTTTCTTTCTTCGTTCTTGCTTGGTGGAGAACCCGGGTTAATTGCGGCCATTAGAATATTAGAAGAGATGGCAATAAATTGTTTTCAACTGATGTCGCAAGTTTATCGAAGAACACGGGTTCCACTTCAATACTTGAAGATGTTAAGAAATATGATGATTACGAATCTGACTACTATATGAGTCGGCATTGCGGCCTCCCACTTGATTGACTCATACATCACACTTGTCCAGTTAACCTTCTCCGTCGTCCTTCAAAGTACATATCCAAGGGCTACGAATCTTGTGGTGTGGTTATTGACTACTTTGTGCTGGTAGTGATATATGTCAAAAGTTCCAGAATGGGGTTTAAACTTCCGACTACAGTAAAACCCCTTTGATTTGATCACCGATAGCTTACACCTTTTTTACTTTCTACTGGGGATCTCGAATGAAAGGGGTCGAAAATCCCCGTGGAAAATCTGAAAAGCTCTAAGAACTTCCATTCAATTGGCTGGTATTTCGAGTGATGTAATGAATGGATATCTTATTAGCGGAGTTTCACTATGTACAACGTTTCTTTTACAGTCAAGGACTTTACATACCGTGGAGTTTGTTTCTGTTTTCATGGATGCAAGGGATCTAATGATTTGCCAGAGTTTATTAGACCATGAGATCAATGGGCAAGTTCACTTTATCAAGTATCTATCCAAACGCCTGCAGTAAGTGATAGTTTAGACTTTTTGCGGAATATTCATGAAATCTGTGAGTCTTGTATATGGAAATGTGCCCGAATATAGACCATATAGATCCCACTGATTCCAGGAACTTGCAAGAAGACTCAATTTGCATTAGAGTTCGATCTATTTCGAAGCAAAAGCAGAAGTGCATAATCAGGGTGGATGTGATCGTCGATTACATGTTTTTTTCGACAGATGGCCAATGTGGCATCGAGACGGTTCAATGACTCAATCAAAGTGCACTAACTTAAATGAAAAGCTCATCAAGAATATCTCCAGATTATTGTTCCCGTGAAATTAAACTAGAAGGCACGACTCCATCATTAGTATCGCACATCCCTAAAATCCGTTTCTGCTGAGAGTGTCTGCAATGTCTAAATATAATGCGATAGGATTAAAAGACGGCGGTTTTTGGAACATGGCCTCATCCACCGTTGCCTTCATTCGGTTGGTCCAGTTGATCAAGTCCAAGTGGTCGACGTCGTCCAAGGTGCCGACATAATTGCCCCACTTGGCCAGCTCGACGCTTACCATGCCATCGTTATCGGTACACTGACCGCCCTTTTTCGAAATCTCGTATCTTAAAATCTCGCAGGTTCCCCGAAAAAGCCGAAGCCCGTTGGGCCGCATGCGGGCCCCGTAAGAGAAGTATGTCACCGAGGGATCATCCTGGATTTTCTCGTTAAATTTCTCCATATAGCTGGTGGTGAGTTGTGGGATTGCCTTGGGGCAAAGAGCCAGTAAAAGCGGGTCTTGTTTCATTAGGCTCACGACGAAATCAGCCACCTCTGAGCCGCGATGGGGCGTGCTGATGGTTGTAAGACTCACTACCTTGTATGGAGCGTCCTTATCCTGAAGCTGAGAGATCAAGTAGCGAGAGTCAAGTCCCCCCATAGAATGGCCCACCATGTTCACTTTAATCCGGCCATCGTTGGTGTCTTTTGGGAAGTCTTTGAGTTTTTCTCTCAAAAGCGCATCCAACAGTTTAGCGCGATCGGCGATCGTGCCGAAGGGCGGCACTTTAGCTGTGATAACATGAGCTCCTGCCTTGGTTAAGGCATCCTCGATGCCGTGCCAATAATTAAACAGGAACAACGATCCTGAGCTGGCCTCTTCCGCCACTTGCTGCAAGTCTTTTTCCGGGTTTTGGTCGCCAAAACGAGCCTTGATCTGTGGGAACTGAAGAAGCGACATCGTGTCGAACCCAGAGAGGCCATGGCATAAGACTATTGGGTATTTGGGTGGCTTGTAGTCGTCTCGTAAGTCACGAAACTTATCGGTGATAAGAAGTGCATCACCAGCCTGCAGCAGGTACGGTTTCTCTTGGAGTGCGCGTTTGGGCGGGTCTGCCACGAGCGACACTGCCAGGAACGACGCTAACACTCGTATATGTGCCGACCGGAACATGTGGTATTTTTTTCTATGATTTTTAGGGGGGGATATGGCGGGTTTTTAGTGGAGATGATCGGGGAGATCAGCGTGGATCGGAGAATTTGCGGTCGTTTTGGCCATGCGCGACATTGCTGCAAGACGCACAAGCCTCGCGTGCCAGCAACCTTCGTTCTTTCTTTTTTAGTTTTAATTTTTCGGTTTTTGCAGCCACTGACCGAGCCATACTGTGTGACAGGCAAGGTCATGGGCAACATGGGTATTGTAATGGACGGAAATGTTTGCGGTGTTACAGAGATATGTAAGAGTAATCGAGGTAGATCAATGCTTTTTTTTGTAAATACTGTCAAAAAAAAAAAAAAAAAAAAAAAAAAAGAAGATAAAAAAGACGGACGCTGCTAATGATAGCTATACTTACGGAATGAGGTAACGAAAAAAGTTAAGGTACGAAGTCTTCGTTTTTAAAGTCTTTTCAATTAGAAATCATCCTCTTTTCATATCTGGGTTTCCCCCCTTCGAATACCCTTTCAAACGCTGGAAAGCGGCGACTGGTGGTGATATTATTTTAATTTTAGTTAAACGTAGCTGAGCTCGGTATTGAGGTTCTACGGTCTTGAGCAAAGTCATTCGATATCACTTTCTGGCTATATATTAAGATGAGTCGTGTCGTTAGATGCTAGATGCTAGTTGCTAGAAATTGAGGACGTTGAGTGATTTAACCATGAAAAAGGGAAACAGTCTCATGCACACCAAGACCATTAAAGAAACCGGGGGAACTCAAATACAACAAAAATTCCCGTCCGTATTCGTTCGTCGTTCAGAATTTCAGCGGTGTTAGCTTCGTCACATTGATGGTTGCCGTTGGGAAGACATTAGCCACAGTTGGTTATGTACAAAGGTGCCAGAGGGCAAAAGGCCAACATCAGGGGGAAGAAAAAGTGCAAAAATTTGTGAGAAGCAGACAAGTTGGACAAGTTGTCAAATAATCAGCAACAATTACCAGAAAGCACTTAGAGCCATCGTGTTGAAAAGTAGTCAACAGCTGAATACTGAATACTGACAGCGAGCTTAGTTTCAACATGGATATCCCCTCTCTAGCGCCCACTGATACTTTTTATCATCATTTGTTTGACGGAATCAAGAGCATTTAACGACTTCAAACCTAGGCCACGCAACACAACCAAAGGCTCAAAGTCCGTGGAGAACACCTTGTGGAGCTTGTCACACACGCCCATGAGCACGTGATTGGCTGGCCATGCCTCGGCGTTGTACTCCTCCAACACAAGAGTGGAGCCGATATCAAGCCCACGATCCACGCCCTTTTCCAACGCCGACACGAGCGCAGCCACGTCCGACTGTCCCATATTAAGCCCCTGGCCCGCTAACGGGTGTACAGTATGTGCAGCATCGCCCACAAGCGCCACTCTTGGAGCACAGTACGAGTCTGCCTGAAGGAGTTTTAGGGGGAATCTAGCACGAGATTTGGGAGTCACTTGCGCCACGGGAACGGGAAAATTCTCGTCCAAATCCGCCTCGTCCATCTTAGAGGTGCGCCACTCGATTTCGTTCATCACCAGCATATCCGCCGGGTCTTTTTCAAGAACGGAGTAGATGTAGTTGAGGTCCACCTCGTCCAAGGTCATGGCCGCATTGAGCAAGTGGGGGAAAATGTCGTCATGCACGCGCAACAAGAGCTCCGAGAGGCTTGGCGTGCTCAGCCACACAAACGTGGCGTTGCCATCTGGGAGGGGCAATATCGCCACCGGGCCCGTAGTTAAAAACCGTTGCCATGCCACGTCCCGGTAGTCGGTAAACTGAAGCTCCAACGTGCCCACCACGCCAAACCGTTCGTAGGCCCAGCCACGTGACTCAATGTCGGCGTGTTTGCGCACGGGAGAGTTCTGTCCGTCGGCGCCAACGAGCAAACGAGCCTGGAAGGATTCGCCAGATTCTAGTGTCACTACAGGCCAATCCAGGGGGCCAGAATCATGGGAGTCGGCGGTATCAGCAGCAGCTTTTATGCCGGAGGCAATCGCCACAACCTTTGACTTGTCGATTATATTAATCCCATCGTCTTCTGGATCGTCTTCCTTCAAGGCGGCAATTTTCCGAAGTAACGAACTCTGGATGTTCAACACCTCACACATGGCCGCTATCGACAGACGCAAAGGCGCCGGACCGCCTTGTTCCGCATAACCACCACCAGCAGTCAGGCTTGAGTCGAAATGGATGCGTGCCTGTGAATCCTGGCCGTCATACGCTATCATTTGGTCGTAAAACTTGACCCGATCCTGATTGAGATATTCCCAGCTGCCAGACTTCTCTTGCATGAATTGCACCAGTTGAGGGGTTAGCGAAACAATCCGGTTCGAGTAGTGATTTGGGGGCTGTTGCAGAAACGTCTGGACCGGCGCCAAGTCCAGGCCTTCAATCAAAGTACACGAAAGATGCAGCGTTTTGGGGCTGTTTTTCAACGCCGCCATGAGCGAGAGCCCCGCGGGCCCGCCGCCCACAATCACCACGTCTTGCAACACCGGCTTGGCACGAGTTGCAAACAGCCGCAGAAACGAGAGCATGGGGTGTGTGGTGTGGGGTTTGTGGTAGGAAAAAGAAGGAGTAGATCGAAATGGACAGGGTTGTGGTGAGATTGTGAGGTTTCCTGATTAAGCTACGGCGCGCGGTGTGAATCACGCCATACTACGAGAAAACGGGGTGGGTCCTAGTTAGAGGGGTATATTGTAACTTCAGAAACAGTTAGTGATGGCCCATGTGTATATGATTTAAGGGATACAAAGGGTTCTAATTTTGGTGTTTAGTTAAGGCTTTAGGGTGGTTCCATGAGGTGTGCTTATGAGATTTGGACTTCACGATAGCATAAGCCTTGTACCGAGTAGTACGTACCATTACCAACAACTATATAACACAACACAACATTACAATATCACGACATAGTAACGAGACTTCGATGATTTTAAAAGATAACACCCTGATTATGTGCTTATACTTAAGTCTTAGCTGCTTTGGTCTACATTGAAACCCTTGACAACAGTAGCAAAAATATTAGCGAGGATTGATTCTGAGAAAACTCCGTATTGATTTTTTCATTGCGCAATGGAACTTGGTTTATCTCGCTGGATTTTGCAATACAACTGCCTCTTTATCTTTCCCACCGCCTTTGTACCTTTATCAGTTTGTTTTACGATCAAAAAAGGCTATTCCAATTAGGAACCACGTTCGGAAATGGCATCTACCATCTGCCATCGATCACTACAGGGTGGGTATACGAGTTAACGGTAAAACACTCAGCCCTTGTCGATAGGGACTTTGAGACACTTCAGTTCGCTGTTTCATTGATCGCTAAACAACTCATCATGCTACCCCAGCTTTTTAATATTTTATTGAGCAAAACTGGAAATTGGTGCAAAAAGGCGAATAAAATTGTGAAGTATATAAAACAGTAATGTGGCCTAAGATTTTCCTTGATCTAAAGAGAAGGTACAATTGTTACTTCCTGATTCTCTTCAGAAATCAATCGTTTTAAAACAGAATAAGCTTCATTCTTTTCGACGCATTAAGTCATTTCTTATTCATCCCTTTTTTTAAATCCTTTCTCCTTTTTACTCGGCATATTCAAATGAGTCCACCGGAAAGAACTTAAGTATCCAATAAGTTCACCGGAGTTTGCTCTATGGTAATTATGTGACAGTGAGACACTTTTCTGACTGAAGATAACAAATGAACTGAATCACTCTATGCCATAGATATAAGCTAGTATAATGCCGCGCTCTGATTCTTCCCTTGAAGCCTGCTTCTCTCTCGTCTTTACCTTCCCGGATCAAGCCTTCATCAAATCTTTTGTTTCTTCTTGTCTGGTCCTTTTGTCTCCTCTTCATCGCTCACATCCAATTCCTCGCCCTCAGATGAATCGACATCGCTATCTTCCTCACTGTTCATGGCCTCCACATACAAGTTGACGGCACTAGGGAAGATTTCGTCCAGCAAAAGCTGAGCCAAATCGTCACCAGATCGAAACTCCTTGCCCGGCTTTGTTCCCGTCCATTCAAACCAGGCAAAAAACGAGCGCATTCCTTGACGGTACCGTTTCCGCTCGTCCGGCGAGAACTCGGCCGGTTTTTTCAGTGCCCGAAGCTTTCCGGGACAGATACTTTGGAGTTCTGCAGGCCACTCTACCGTCACTGGCTCTGAAACCATTTTGTCCCCTCCGTCTTCTTTAACAAAAGTGAATTTTTTCGTCACTTTCTGCAGCGGAATCGACACGGTATCGCCATCTTGGCTTATGCTCAGAAACTCCACTGTCACGGAGAAGTTGCGGTAGTGTTGTGCGTCATCGGAATCGACAATATCTCGGTGAACATAAATATCTGAAATGGTCTCGATGTACTTCAAGTCTTCAGGGCGTATCCACTCGGCGAAATCCTCGGATTGCGCAAGCACAATGTACCAGAATTGCGGGATATTCTTGAGGATTTCCCTCCTCTTGAGAAATATATCTTGTGTTTTTCTGGCGTGATATATTTCACATTCTTTTTCGGCCGTTGCCATTTGTTCCTCGCATTCGCTCAATTTATCGAGGTACTCGCTGAGTTCCAATGCGTTTTGGGCCATTATGGTATTTGGAGTGGGTGACTAAGTTATGTGTCAGCGTGGGGGTTAAGCTCGCTTAATGTGGCCAAAGAACTTTTTTTCACGCGGAATCGTGAAGCGATATTTTGAAGCTTTAGGTTTTCAAAATTCTCGCGAATACATTAAAACTTAAGCGGTAGTTATGTATATTCTACTGTATGTGTTGAAATTTACGACAACGGTGTGGTAAAGGCAAGCCAAGTGGCAGGTACTTTAGTGATTTCTGACCTGGAATTTATGCTTACAGATATTTCCGCTAGCTCTGAAGCCTTCGTATACGTTTAAATTCAATTTTGCCTGAAAGAGCAGAAAAGCACCTACCAGTTTGCGCGAGGGTGGAGAAGTTTCATCTAGGCTCCGACGCAGTCGATGACCGTGATAGGCACCATTACACCTTGATCAGTTCCTCTTTATGCCGTCACGAGCCCTTCAACGGGGGAAAGTCACCAGATACTGTACTCATATCAAATTAAGAATAATAGCAGCGCCCCTTTGCCACTTTCGAAATGGCCGTTCATTGTGGGACTGAACACCCCTTTTTGGCCACTTGCGAGGGTCAAGGGAAAAAAGACTATATGCAGCACCAAGAAGTCGTGCGCAAGTCATTTCCCCCGCTGTCCGCGGCTGTCACTAATAAGGCGAGATTTCTCTCCCAAACTGCCAGGCCATACATTTCGACTATTTTCAAAAACCTTTCGCGAAATGAACTTATGCTCGACTGAACCGTTGGATTTAAGTATTGTGATGCCATACACGTTGTAGATGCTTCTTTTCATATTGCATGGCTCGGTTTGTTTTCCTTGTCTAGATAATATAACACTTTCTCAATATCCTACCATTGTTCCCGTTCATATTCCTCGTCAATTTCGCTTGTGGTCTCTTCATCCTTTGTCTGTGAGTGTGTCGAAGCATTCCACAGCTTTTCCTATGCAATGGAGAACTCAGTGACCTGAAGCAGTTTCTCGAGAAGCTGTGCTAATATTTTTAACTATTCGAAGTGACCTGCTTTAAGTTTTACCTCTTGTTTCACTCAAGAATTAAAACTTGAGAGCATTCCCTGGCGCCCGACGTTTTACAACTTTGACTTACGCATGGACGTGAGTGTATTTACGAAGTTTGAACCTGTTGTAGGGGCCAATTGCTGATCTAATACTCTCCATAGACCCATTATTTGGCTGAGATTTTGCGCAGAGTTGAGGTGTAATCGCTGATACTGGGAAGAAAAATGGTCTTAGATCGTGCCGGAATGATAGAAAATACGCAATACACGCCAAAGGCTTCCAAAACGTGATACAATGCGACTTAGAGCGTGTACAATTGCCGATTACGATCGAACCAAAAAAAGAGCTGACAGATGTATCAATTTAGCGGGATTTTTGACTCCAACGAAGGTCCTAGCCCCCCTCGATTGAGGGCGGATTTTCAACAGTCTTCGGGGGTCGAGATTCCCTCGAATATTTCTGCACTATGTACGGTGTACGTCGTCGTTTTTGTACCAGGGCTAAAAAACAGTTAAAGGGTCGGGGGATTCGCGATTGTCGAAGTGGATTATAGCGAGGGATCACTGTATTTCCTAAACTTTTAGATGCCCTGAACTACATGCTGGCAAATTTTGTAGAAGATTCATTGAATGAATTTGCCTCTAGAAACAAAAGCAGGTGAAACTGTGCGAGACACGCGTCATTCACGTAACATTCACATGAAATTCATGTGACTCAAGTCACGTTCTCGACGCGAGTCTTTCACCCTCGCGGTTCATTCTCTTTTCAACAATATGAAATTTAGTCGCCCAGTGATTTTTGCGTCAACTGTGCGTGACAAGATGATTGAACTTTTAACCGACTCCCCAACTGATGACGTTGAGGGCTCTGGGAGCACATTTGAAATTAAGAGATCGGCAGTGTCAGGTGCAAACCTCCTCTACGCCTATCTTAGTTGATCATACGCTCCGTTACATGATTCATGGGAAGATGTACCAAATTTCAAATGTCACTATTGCCTTTTGCGAGTGGACCGAGAGGAGTTCTTGACTCATCTCTATAATGAGTGTGAGATAGTTCGCTTCTGGTGGCACAAAATTGGCTTTACTACACACATGCAATTACAGGAGATGCTTGCACCAGCCGACACAAGTTATGAGAACCTACGCAGACTTAATTGGTTCGTGAAAGTCGTTAAGAAGGTCTATTCAGCTCGGTGCAGGGACTCAGGGCATGGTAATGTTCTTGAGCCCCTTCTGAATAGACTATTGTGCAAAAACGCTCGGAAAAAGAATAAACAAAGACAATTTCATGCAAACAAAACCCATATTCTGACAGAATTCAAGAAGAACAGCTTCATAATACGCCAGGAGGAAATCTTTTGGATCTAGAATGGGCAAAGATCCGTAGATATATTGCAAATACACATCCGCGACCCACTCAAGCTGAAGTGGCGGCATGGTGTTTTCGAATGTTTGGGCTTAAAGTCCACCGATCAACAGTCTCTCGAGTTCTTCGTGAACAGTACGCCTATATAGACAATGAACACCGGCCGCTGCTGAAGAAAAAGAGGTCTCGGCTTCCACAGTGGCCACATTTGAAAAGGGTTTAAAGGCAATTACATTCAGCGCATTCAGAATAACGGAGGAATAGTAAATGAATATTTACTATTGAGCAAAGCAATGCTGATTGGGGAGCAGGTCAAAGCTGATGGTGAAGTCACACCTAAATTTAGCAGTGGCTGGCTACATAGAGTAAAACGTCGGTTGGGATTGAAGCTGAGAATCATAAGGGGAGAGAAACTTTCAACTAGAGTCAAGGGCGAAGATTCTCGAAATCAGGAAAATCTGCAGCGATTACATCGCATCAGTACACCCAGGAAGACATGCTTATCTCAACTCCTCGATCAGGGAATAAACCAAGTTACTAACACACACTATAGGAAATCCCGATTGCAAATCTGTGCTCAACTTTGGGGAGGTACGGACGATCCGTTCAATCAAATCACCTTGCCTGATGCAATTAAGTGGACCAGCGATGCCTGGTTTCATAAGTTGTCACCATCGAGCACCAAAAACTGCTTTCGAAAAAGCACAATTTTCAAGTCTGTTGGTTCCTGTCGTCCTGGATCGCAGATAAGACCACAAAACAGCAGGGGAGCGAAGCTTTCAGCTACACGAGCCAGGCTGATATAACGGAAGTTCAGCAGAATTTAGATATTAACGACAGCATGGATTCACTGTGGGGCGAGTACCTGACCTTGGTTGATCCCGTGGTAAGCACTGATGAAGGTGAGGACTTTGAATTCTTTAGTTTGGGAATAAATGTGCTCAGAAGATCTGATCACTTCTCGAACACCGAAGTACAATCATCGCAGAAAAGCGAAGAAATCAATGCGGAACTAAGAGAATTGTTGAAGACGCTAAAAAGATTTTCCGTGATAGAGGAATTCAAGAAAACATCACCTTCGAAGACATGGTGGAACCACTTCGTGAGCGGGTAGTTGCATCTGAGTTAAGCAGACAAGTTAATGAAGAGGACGCGGACGCAGCCGTTCAAGAGAAACTTCAGCATATTCTTTCTGAACGGGAAGTTGATGATGAGAGGAGCCAAAAGTTACAAAGGTTGTTTGCCGTCCAAAAGAAAGTCGATGCTCTAGTTGCAATGTGCAAACACGACCAATATGTGGATGCTGCACTTTTTTTTTTTTGACTGATACATCTGATTAGAGAGGAGGCGTTCGTAGTCTGAGCTTGCCCAGTCTACTTCCCCCAAAAACTATAAATATCTATAGGAAAAACCCCTCCAACAGCTTCCGAGTGCATGGCGAACCGCGGTTCACCCCACGCTGAACTTCAGCAAGGATGACCCTACTTGCATACACTCGGTTATAATGTGACAGTCATGTCATCGACCCATCGCTTTTATCTCCCCAAACATCTTCTTCCTCTCTCGACTCAGAAGAGGCGCGAGAATCTCACCCCATTGTGCCATCCGCCTCCGAAGAGAGAAACTCTTCTTGCCGATCTTGACAAAACAATTCAATCTGCGTAAATTTGGAAATGATGTGTCTTCTGGAGATAATAGCGCGCTAAGATTCATAGGCGTGTTGATTGGTGATTCGTGCCACCTCGCGGCAATTTCGCATTGATTGTAGATGTGGTTTAAGATGGAGTTTTTGCTTCCCTCCCTCTTGGAGACAAAGGTAGCAGGTTGTAAGGCTCGTCTCCGTCCTCGAGTTAAAGACCGGGACATACGATCTAAGGTTGAATGGGTGGAGTGCCGTGAAATCATGTCGTCTCACCCATTCTTGTTTATAAAGAGCTTTCCGAAAAGTGTCCCACCGCAGTAGTGAGCTCACTTCCGGGCATATCTCAATGAAGCGATTGGGTTGTATTGGTGGTAATTTCTCTTGTGCCCGGCGACTAAGAGACCGAAATTTAGATGATTTCGTTGCCAGCACTTCTTCATCTTTGATCGTTGTTGGGGCTCTAAGTTTTTGATACACGATCGTCGCTGTCACTCTGTACGGTTTGATACGGGCAGCGTGCTTTCTCGTCCCTTTGAAGACCTCTCGCCAAGCCTCCACTTATTGTATTTCGGTCTTTGAGAATATCCAGTGAAGATTCTCATAAAAGGTCCCTTCTACTTCCAACAAGAAGTCTTGCCAGTGTAAGCCACCCGTATCAAAGACAGTTGCCCGCTCATTGACAAGTAGCACTCTCGCCATGTGGTGTAGCATCTTAATTCTTAAGTATTTGGAATACCAATCCGTCTCTCTCTTGAGCACTTCAAGGAAGATTCCTGCTCTGTGTCCCTTCAATTGCCTTTTCATCTCAATGAGGCCATATCCCCCCTTCTTGGGTGGTGCGTAGAGCTTTGCCTGTGTGATATCCGGGAACATTCGCTGAATCGATTGATCGATTTTCAGAAGTTCCTTGGCGTTCATGCATTGAAGCAAGTCTTTATAAACTGTTGTGGAGCTAACGAAAGTATTAGTCCCGAGAACCCGGCTTATTAAATCAAGTTGCCTGTAACCTTGTTGCCTGGTCATAAAGTGGAGTTTGGATATATATCGTATCCAATCTACCCCCTTTAGCGGTAAACCAAGGTATGTGGTTGTCTCTTTTTTGATGGTGGAAGGCGGAAAGAAAGATATGTCTTGATTGAAGTTTTTATATGACCTGTGAATCACAATCAATTTTGACTTGCTTTCGCTAACCAAGCTATTGCTGACTCGCTCAAAGCCTTCGAAGGTTTGTGCAACCCTTGCGTTGTCGCTCAAGTTCTGGAGATATATGTTAACGTCATCAGCGAAAGCGTGGACCTTCATCGTCTGCAAGCAAACGTTCTTGCAGTATATCGGGATGCCATTGATCAATTTGAAATTCTCGAGAAAAGGTTCGAGGACCAAATTAAAGAGGAGTGGGGATAATGAATTACCTTACCTGGTTCCACAGTCAAGTGGAAATCTAGGCCCTGCACACTTATTGATGTATACCTGTGCCTCTTGACCTTGTAACACCAGCATGAGAAGCCGGATAATGCTATTGCCAAATCCCATCTTTTCCATTATCCGGCGAAGATACTGGTGTGAGATCTCTATTTAATGTTGAAAAAATATCCGACAAAATTAGATAGCAGTCACACTATAGGTGGATGTAGGAAGCGCGTAACCGTGACCGGACCACCTCTAAAAATACCGTCAATGTAGCAAAGTCCCTTAAGCCAGATACGTTTCCTAACACTAAAAGAAAAAGTTATTAGTTAAATTTGTAAGTAAAAAATTTCCAAAAAAAAAAAAACTTTTTGATTCAAGTGAATTTTGGCATGACTAAATGCTATTCAAACCTTGCGATTTCGATAATTGCACATCCCCGGTTGATGCGACTGCCGAAGATCCAGGAACAACAACTACTGGGGTGACCGTGCCGCCAGTTCCAGTCGTAATACTTGTGGTAGTGTATGACCCAGTCCAAGTTGAAGTCAAGGTTGGCGCAGAAGACTCGGGAACAATAACCTGTGGCGTCTCATTTCCGTCCGTGCCTGTGATGGTCTGCGTTGACGTGTATGGCCGGCTCCAAGATGAAGTCACTGTATTGGTCACTGGTTGAGGAACAACAACAACCGGGGTGACTGTTCCTTCAGGTCCCGTGAGAGTACTTGTGGTAGTGAAAGTGCTACTCCAAGTTGATATAATTGTTCTCGCGACTGATTGTGGAACCTCTACAATGACTGTATCTATGCTTGTGCCGCTCACTGTCGTGGTTGAAGTGTACGTGTTCGTCCACAGAGTTGTAGTTGTTGTATAACAATTTCCCCTTGGAAATGTAAGTTGTCGAACATGGGTACCTAAGTTGTAGACTTTCTATCCCATTGGATCGATATAGCTAATATTGAGACCGCCGTTACCTCTCCAATTGTAAGTGATTATTTTCACTGGATAATATGCATCTTGTTGCAACCTGAAGACTGCTCTTTCGATATTTGTGTTTACTGAACCTCCACCTCCAGCTGGACTACGAGTATCAATGGCAAACTGGCCCGTCACACTTCCGGTTGCATCATTGCAGCAAACTTCTCCTGCGCCAAACTGTAAAGAAGCACCGTTGTCGGATTTGAAAGTGAAATTGTACCATCCAGAATATGGTGCCTGAAAATACCCTCCTAACTCTATGGAATAGTTACTTATCGTTGTTCGGTACCCATAAATCGTATTGTAGATGACGACATCGTCATTTTGTTTAGCGTATTGGAAGTTAGGATTCGTAACTCCATTGACAACGTTTCTGAGAGTTGTTCGGTAGCCAGATTCAAAAAAGTTTCGATTCCATCCAGCAGTACTGAATAACAGGTAACTGTAAAACCGGGCAACAAAGCCTTCTTGCCCAATTGATGAAGGTTCACAGTTATTCGCGGCGGCAGAAACTGCCGATATGTTCACCAATAAGAATAATAATATATATCGCACGAACATGACCCTTCAATTATGATGAAAAACTTGATTGTTCAGAGGATTACCTGCTGCGCTTATAATTTCCATGGGGAAAGGCTCTTTCCGTAAAAGCTCCAACATGAAAATGATCTAGAACCCCTTCTCGGAGTTATTGAATTTTCCTGCAAGAATATTAGGCGTATTTGATACGTCGCAAGCATTCCGTAGATGCTTCATGGCGCCATTATAATGCCCCTTTTCACCCATTCGCAATTATTTTCCTGTTTCGTAGACATAAGAGAAGAGCATTCAAAAAAAAAGAACATCTTAATCGCTTTAAAGAAAAAGTTTTCGTATGTAGAAGCGAGAAAGAGTTTCTCTTTTGTATTACGTTTCTTCACTAATTCATGTCCACAAAGGTGCTCATTATAAGTCCCATTACGTGAAACCATTATGGCTTCATTCGAGCTCGTTAAAGGAGTTTGCTAGGCAGGCAAGTGTGCATCGAATAAAAATAAGCGGAGCCCTATACTGCAACTTCCAGCCAATGGGTGGCTTTATTGCCTTCATCTTCAATAATGCCCAGAAAACTCGGTTGTAGTAATGGCGACGCACTGGCGACGCAGTGCTCCGTATGTGTTTATGTGCCAACCAGGACACTGCCATGGAGACATTTCCTGTGTTGTCTGATCACGCACCTACAAGTGGTGCCCCTCTTGGTGCTAAGCTACAATGCAGCGCGGCGCCCTTATGGTGTTGTGGTATTCTCCGGTCTGTAGGTTAGAGCCACAGCAGTTAGATCGTTATGGTACCCATCTGGTCATTCTTCTGAATGAACCAGGACTCTTCCATTTGAAACAAAGTGAGTTTGAAGGACTCAGGTCAACTGTATTCAAGTCATTGAGCCGGCGGAAGCAAGAAGCGTTGCCGCCCATTCAGCCAGGACGCTTTAGTGAGATATGTCCAGCGGTCAGGCCTGCTAGAAGATGGCGAAAATTCTGAAAAGCCCTTTACAAACATGAATGGTTGGCAAGGAGCAACTTTACTTCTTTTCACTTATTCAATTACGGATCATACGTTCCACTACATAATTCATGGGAGATGTACCAAGTTTCAAATATCACTTATGCCTTTTGCGGGTGGACCGTGAGGAGTTCTTGACTCACTTCTATAATGAGTGTGAGATAGTTCGCTTCTGGTGGCACAAAATTGGCTTTACTACACCCATGCAATTATAGGAGATGCTTGCACCAGTCGACAGAAGTTATGAGAATCTACGCAAACTTAATTGGTTCGTGAAAGTCGTTAAGAAGGTCTATTCAGTTCGGTGCAGGGACTCAGGGCATGGTAAGGTTCTTAAGCCCCATCTGAATAGACTGTTGTCTCGGGCACGACGTTGGACACTTCCGATGGGCCGATGACATGGGGTATTCAGAATACAGATCAAGAAGTCAATCTCCTTTTGGGAAGAGGTTCTTTAACATTGTAAAAACTGGAGGGGGATTTCGTACTTGGGCTTGTATTGAGCGCCTGAAGTGAGGTTGCGATCTATTGCAGGTTTTTTCTATAGTTCCAAAAAAAAAAAAAAAAAAAAAAACCCACTTCGTGCCGCCTGTTGGAGTGCAGACATGAGTGTGTGCACATAACGTGCATAGCAGTCATACTGCCCTCCATTATTGAACGATGTGTTCTAAGGTGAGAGCCTCAATCCCACAATATTCAATATGAAGAGTTTTTACAACTCATCTTATGATATAGAACTAGCAACTAACTAAGGAAGACAGAACCAACAACCCAATTATTAAACTACTCTTTCGTTATGGCTAATAAACGTTCCACCAAAGGTGCCTCTGGCACCAAACACTGCTTCATCACTAATTCAGAAACATCACAGCTAGATTCTTCTTACTCGACTTTTCTCGTTCATCTTCTGAAATTTCTTAGGTCGCACTGGGACGCCCTAGGCTTCCCCGCATAAGTGATCTTAATACCGCCACAACCTGTACAGACACTCCAACCTCGGAGCCCTTTTCTCCAAATGGAAGAACTAGTTCATGCTGGCTTATGTGAAGAGCGTGCCTCACTATAATTGTCAGGGACCTGGGATCGTCAGCGGCTGATCCCAAACTGGGCACAGGCTTACGTCTGCTCCCGGTATAAGTTTCTTAGAAGTGGTCTAGATCCTTAGTTCTTAGCATACTCACTACGTCATCTCGGGTGAATTCAGCTGAAATCGTCAACTCTGTGTTAGGCTCCTTCCAGATTTGGAGCCATGAACATCAACACTGTAGATTGCTATTTCCAATTTCGGATACGCGAGTCAACTCTGTCTTTTGCAAATACCAGACTTGGTGATCATCGCGACTCACGTATACGGCATTACTCATGATGCATCTCTCAAGGACCGGATTTCTACTAACGTGGCAATCGGTTCCAAACATTATACAAGTCGGCCTCTCCCGGTCTTGATGGCAAAGCCAGTTTGAATCTCTTCAATAAACGATGAATAATCAATTTCATGCTACGCCAGAACCTAACAATAATCCAACAGTTAATAAATAAATTCCCTACATAGGCAAAATTGACCGTCCTTATTCATGGGATCTAGTATTCACCCATTGGAAAATGTAGCTAGAGCTTCGATTCAATGATATTTTTTATGACTTGACTTTGATGAGCATTCATTGGTTATTTTTGTTCTGGCCCTTTTGTGCTATAATTCGAAAAGTGCAATTTGCATGAGATTCCTTGCATATAAGGTAGATACGAGCGCTCGTAAACAATATGCGGACAATGCATTTTTTTTTTTCGTTAGTCATATTTTTTCTACATAAGTATACACAGGTATGAGTCCAAATTCGCTGTTTTGCGTAACAAACATGACTGAGATGGGCTAGTCCCACGATCTTCAAAGCCCGCATGGCTCAGCCATCCACTACTTTTTTGAAAATTAAGGGGGTTTTGTGCCTAGAACTAGAGGTCTTGTGGCTGATTTTTACTTGTACGGGGCTACCCCTCAAGCAGCACCTTCCATACTGAGTTCGAGCCCGAAACTTCCTGACAACCATAAGTTGGGTAAGGTCTGACCGTTTGATCGACGTGCCAAAAGAAAGAGTTAAAATAGTCCCAAAGTGGAAGTTATCTCTTTGCATGCAGTAGCGCTGAGTATTAAGATCACTCATGCGGGGAAGCCTAGGGCGTCCCAGTGCGACCTAAGAAATTTCAGAAGATGAACGAGAAAAGTCGAGTAAGAAGAATCTAGCTGTGATGTTTCTGAATTAGTGATGAAGCAGTGTTTGGTGCAGAGGCACCTTTGGTGGAACGTTTATTAGCCATAACGAAAGAGTAGTTTAATAATTGGGTTGTTGGTTCTGTCTTCCTTCGTAAGTTGCTAGTTCTATATCATAAGATGAGTTGTAAAAACTCTTCATATTGAATATTGTGGGATTGAGGCTCATTTCTTAGAACACGTCATTCAATAACGGAGGGCAGTATGATTTCTATGCACGTTATGTGCACACACTCATGTCTGTACTCCAACACACCCCCAGAGACTTAAGTGTTGTGATGTGAGATATGCATGTAACCTAATTAGGATCACAAGGTTATAATTGCCTCTCACCTCACGCATGACCTACGAGTGTAGTGCTTGGCAAGTGTGGGTAACCATTGATTATGAAATAATCAATACACCCCAGTGTAGATCAACATTAGTTTCGTTACACTCCGTTAACGAAATTTGTTAGGCTTGGGCTTCGTATTCGTTACCCTATGACAACGAAAACGAAGACAGTTTTTGTAATAGTTACTATATGACAACGGTGACGATACCTGGGATTTAGGAGACCAAGAGACTCTACTACTGTCTTGGAATTAAGTACATGAACGGAGAAACGCAAAGACGAGCATCGTTAGAGGCGAGAAATACAGTGTCTAGCTGGGGACACGCTGTTGTGTGAAACTAACATTCTTATACTCACTCTTGGGCCGATTTGGCAACAGCCATAGCCCGAAATGGCTAACTGCTGGAGAAAGGGACTTTAGGAAGTATTCGAATTATGGCACGAGCATAAATCCCCGATCGTTATGATTTCAAACGTTCTTCGATACGTATAGTTTCGTCTTTCAACGCGTCCGAGCGTGCCTGCCACATAACGTGGCTTCTATTAACGCGTTCAGTAGTCCCTTGGTTTATAAATAAGGATTTGTACCCACGTAATAGTTCAAGATATGTATCCATAATTCACTCAAAAGAAGTACTTTGTGATATACTCTGGAACAATCTCTGTCTTTCGAACATCTTTGGAGCGTCACCCCAAGACCCGATGCCACCGAGTTCTAAAAAAGCATCTTTCACCGAGGAGACGTATCTTTTAGATGACTTTACATTACCCCCGAAACGAGTCTGTCAAGATGTCATTAAATACAATTTGTTTTCTTGGGGCCACTTACCGAAAATTCCAAACGATGGGAAAAACATTCTTTTCACTTGCACTGTGTGTAATCATAGTAATCGCCAACCATCGCCAGTAAAATGATCAACATTGGTGTATCACTACAAACAGAAGCATCACATGGCCATGGAAAAAGTCTTAGACAATGTGCGTCAATAATCTACGCCCAATGAACTTACCATTGCCAAATCTTCTGTTGCCCGGTTAGTCAGTGGCGGAAAGCACTCGTGCACTATTGATGACTTCGTGGAAAGTACATTATGCTCGTCGACAAAGCTGCAAACACGGAAAAAGAGAGGACCGAGCTGGATCGATTTCAACGTAGAAGAATACACGGAGCTATTGGTGACGATGATTGTATCAAATAACTTATTCTTCTCACTTATTGATACAAAATCTTACAGGAACTTTGTGCGTCTTTTGAGAGACAATGCTCCCATCATAAGCCGTTTCACGTTGAGACGGCACCTCACGAAGATGTACGAGAACGAGGTGAGGGCAATGAGAAAATCTTTTTCCAGTTTGCTCTCACGATTGACGAGTGGAACTCAGGTAACAATTTTGACTTTTTGGGGATCACATTGTACTTTTACAATAGCCAGTGTCTATTGGTAAACTACACAGTCGGATTTGAGCCATTGAATGAAAACACGTCTTGCGCTGGCGAGGTGTTACATCGCTTGATGAAGAGTGTTTTGAGAGACTTACGGAATTGAGATCGAACGTATTGTCGCTATCACTAGGGATAATTCACAACCGATGAACCTGATGATGAGAAATTTCAGAGAAGACGTGAACGTTAAGGGTTTTGAATTTGTTGGAGATGTTAGATGCGCAGGTCATATTCTCAATTTGGCTTCCGAAGGTATTTTGAAAAGCACGTTTTTCGAACCAAACAAAACTAAAAACTTCAACAGGTCTTTGAGGGAGATTCACAAAAAAATAACCTGAATTTGAAAACTTCTCGAAGCGGATGAGAAACTTACCAAATGTCATTCGCCTGATTATTCTTCAGATAACTTACAGTCAAAAAATGAAAAAATACTTTCGAAAGTTTTGTGAAGGAGAAGCGAAAGAATAAATCCACAAATCACGGCCCCGAGAAAATATTGAGACATAACGACACTCGATGGCTCTCTACTTTCAAGATGATTGATCGGGTCATCTATTTTCAAGAGGAGATTACAAAAGTTTTGAGGGTGACCTATGGAGAGTCTGTCGAAGATGCTTCTGATTTTGGGAGGCTTGAGATAAGTGATGAAGAATGGGATTATTTTAAAAATCTCCGCGACATTTTAGAAGTGTTTCGAACTCCCACTATAAAACTCTAAGCATCGTCAGATCCCACAATCCAAGAGACAATTCCAATGATTTACAAGATCTTGAAGTCTTTTAAGTCAAGGGCTTTCAAAGATGCGCGTGAAGCAAATCCTTTAATCGATTTCGGTTTAAACGAGGCAAAACAGAAGCTACAACGAAATTACCCCATTCACGACGAGAATATTAACTTTAAAAAGTTGCTTTATCTCACAATAGTTCTTGATCCGCGCTACAGGCTTCAGGTGTTTGTTAACTTCTCAGAATCCAAAATCCTCGCCATCAAATCTTTCTTCCATGAGGTGTACAATCTGTACAAATCTCATTACAAGGATGATTTGGCCAGGGCTTCAGTTGAACCGAGGAAGAGTTTTTTCCTAGACCTTCTGATACTGAGCTTGGATTTGATTCTGTCAAACGTAAAAGCAATGCTGAGATCGCAAACGAAATTAAGAGATACCTCAGAGAAGAACGAGAGCCTGAAGAGCAGGACGTCATCGAGTTTCACAATACTCGAAAATTATCATTTCCTATACTTTATCTTATAGCCAAAGACTACTTTGCTGTGCCAGCTATGTCAGCACCCGCTGAATCGCTCTTTTCTCGTCTCGGAGACATAGTCACAAAGAAGAGAAATCGGCTTCTGCCAAAAAAAATTAAGTTGTTGGCAATCCCCAAGTCCCGGAGTGTGATTACGAACGAAGATTGGCCATATGACATAGTGGACGGTGAGATTGACGTGGTGGCGGAGAACGAAATGAATATCAACTTGCTAACTCACAAGAAGAACAATTGCTTCCCCCAGACGGCAATGAAGAAGTTCACTGTGAAATTATCGAACAGTTTCTCCGAATAGAATTTTCTTAAAAGTCTCCGTGGCTGACAACCAAACTTACCCCTTGCTAAATGTGTATGTAAGATAAAATATGATTCAGACTAAAAAGTCCCACAAATTAGTTAGAAAAACATGTTTTGTCATAACCATAACGAATACGAGGATACCCGGAGGCACGCACTTACTCTATGAAGGTCGTATACGATCGTAACGCGTTACCGACTCTTCAAGTTGGTCACTACCGTTAAGGTAGGTTAACTAGGAGTCGTCTAACTCGCTACGTCTAAAGTAGATGAAGCTCCCCCTATTCTCTGAACTATTTATATGTGACCTTCATTCCCTCTCTCTCTAGAAGAAAGATGATTAATTAAGCATCAACTATCTCTTTCTCTTAAATGACTGACTCAGCTACACTGAATATGTTTATCGATCTCTTTCCTGACTCAGCAGGTTCAACTATGCCGACTCACGTCACGCATGTTGAGACCATGCGTCAGTTTGTGTTTTACAGTCACGTGCATCCCCTCCTGGGAGACACTGACTGTGTCCATGAGTTTTCCGCTGCAGCGATTATCGCATAATATTAAGCCCTCATATTTGCAGCCTTTTCTCAAACGATGAAATGGTACCTTTGTAAAGCTTTAGTCATTATATCGGCAATGTTTGAATCGGATCGAACATAGTCCAAAGTTAGCATGCGTCTATCCAATTTTTGTTTCAAGAGATCGATCCGAACACGAACGTGTTTGGTTCCTTTTGGCATACTGCCATTTCGATCTGTCTTGATTGCACCTTGGTTATCACAAGTAGTTTCAGCTTTATGGCTAAAGCTAAGTTATGTAAGCAGGTTGTGAATCCATAATGCTTTGACAATGGTAGTACACAATGCTACCATTTCCCAATTCACCGTAGACAAGGACGCCATTGTCTGTAATTTTGACTTCCAGCTGACTGATGATCCGCCATACATAATGATGGATCAAGTGATAGTTCTGCTATTAGATTCTGGTTGGGACGCAAAATCAGCATCACTGTAACATGTCAACGCCTTAGGTGAGTCACGTTTGTAAATAATTTCAAAATCTTTTGTTCCACTCAAGTAGCGAATTACTCGCTTTGCTCTAATCATATGTTTGACTTTTGGTTGACGCTATATGTCTAGAAATTCTCAGTATGATGTAGTTGATGTCAAATCTGACGGTGTAAGGGGCACAAAGAAGCTTTCCAACAAGAGCGCGATATTCATGTTCATCGCATAGTTCTTTGCCTTCATCATACTGATTTAGATTTCTCCCTTTCTTCAGTTCAAACATAGATCTAAGTCGTGTCAGCTCTCTACTTTTGCAAAAGCATCATAATTTCCTTTAGACTTTTACTGGAGCCTAGATTGATACTGGCACTGAATTATATGAATCACTATTGTTCAGATGATAATCTAGACTACTGGTAGAACTGTAGCTCCACCAGTAATTCACACTACCCAATATCGAAAGCGGCGAGTGATGATTTGATTAAGGAATCATTTCCAGATCATTTGAATCAGTTCTCACAAAAGTTTTGTCCCTATTTTGATCAAATAAGGAACAATAAATAAAGCCGGAATATTACCTCATCCTATATGTCTGTTCTGTCTGAGCCAGACGATCAGGTTCTTCAATGGGGAATCAATTTGGGGACACTGGTAAAAAAACTTGTACGCGTCTTAAGCCTAAAAGGCAAAGGATTGAACAATACAGTATTCTTGGAAACGTTTTACGCGTTTTTTTTTTTTTAAAACCATCTGAGCGAAAACTCAATAATCCTATCTACGGTCAATTCTCCCCGTGGCTTTGGTTCTTTCTTGTAAGTTTGGTTTTCGAACCCATCCTCCCCTTGTGGCGTTTACAGGAATGGTAGACCACTTAAGAAAAGCATTTTTCCTCGCTCGTGGGTGATTGCGCAAGTCCTTTTCGCAAGTAGGACGCCATTCGGGGCTTATTTTGGGTGATTTTCGACGATAATTGATCATATCTGAGAATTTTTCAAACGATTACTGTCCCTGGAAATTCATCCTGGTCGTCGGTGCCGTGGCCATCGATCACCCGAATCTGAGTTTTGCAGCTCGTAGGAAGCAGATGACTCTTTCGCTGTCTGAAGGTAAAGTGAAAAGCTAATCCTTTCATCGGGTGTCGAAAGATAACAGAAGCGAAACGTAGCACACCACTCAATATTAGAGATAAGGAAAAGTAGTCATCGCAGTAGTGCAAACAAGTGTTTTGGAGGATTTTGGAAAGAAAGTGATGGGGTTGTTGGTAGGCACGGAACGCGCAGTATCACAAGTGTTCTCGAAAGTACTCATAATTCAAATATATCCTGGACCTAAAACTGGCCTCCAACCATAATCAGTAGGGAAAGAGGCCATTTAAATGCAAACTAATCCAGCCTACGCCACCCGGACAGGCGGAGCCCACTCAGCCTGAATGGCTAGGCTGGCCCAAGATCCTCACAGTTGTGGAAAAAAATTTCGCCGCGGCGCTGAACAGGAAATGACCTGGTCGTGCGTTGTCTGATGCCGAAGAGGAGAATCAAGCAAGCCCCAACGCGGAAGTACATTTTTTCGCCAGAACAAAAGTCATAATTTTTTTAACCGATAATAGCGTTCAGATTTAAGGTTTTTGCTTGTAGATTGCTCTATCTTTCCTAAAGTTGTTTTATGTAGATGCATTCGGACTAAACGTTCAATTCGTCTTCATCCAGCGAGCAGAACAGCATTATGGAAGAGTCATGATGACCCAATTGTGCTTCTTCCACTTCAATGACTACCAGTTCCTCACTTGGCATCTGCTGTGACGAACGCAAGCCAGCTCTTTGAATTTGTATGGTAATGTCACTTTCACGGCGGCAACAAATTGAACTTTTTAGTGGAACATGCGCACTTTAAGTTTGCGTGCTGTCGTGTGGGCGTAGCTCAATTTTAAGCGCGGGACTTGTCACAAGCGCCTCACACCATCGTATCGAGTCGCAGTCTGCAAAAAACGAAAAGTCACACAGAACCATTCTATTTTCCATTGAGACCCTCCATCTTTCCATTATTGGTTTTAATTTGGCTTTTCTTTTATTCAAGAAGAATTTAAATTAATACTTTCTGTCCATTCACTCAATAAAGTGAAAACCCCTTTAAACAGGATTTTCGGGAAAATCTTGAGGTTTAACGGGAAACGGGAGTTGGCCTTAGCGAGACCTGCATGCCATACTTGAGGTTTTGCGCGCTAACATTGTTTTTTTTTTTTTTTTCGTGCGGCTCAGGCCCTTAACGGGAGTCCTGCTTAAGATGGGGACAATTCACCTGATGAACGGGACGAGTCACGAGGTAAACTGGATATTTGTAAGGAATATGCACGTTCATGTACAAATTTTCCGGCCAAAATTTTCGAAACATGGTCATTTGCGGGAACTTGCTCGTGCATGATACGCGAGAAAAATCTTCAGGGGCCAGGTGTGAATTGTGCTTGGCATGGTCGATCTGAGACATGTTTTTTTGCCTTCTTTACGATGAGTGGGCTTGCTCAAAGTCTTGTGGGAGCTGTTAAGTGCTTAATCCCACGTGAGTTCAAGAGAAGTTTTGGCGCCGATATATACTACATTGGAGTCCCTGCTTAGAACGAGTTCAAGGAGAATAAGTCCCAGACAATGCAGTCCACAGTAAGCCATTTCTGCGTGCCTCGCGCTCATTGAGTGACCGAACTTAAAAACAACTAAAAAATCTCAATTGACACCATTTGATTAGACTTCTCTAGAAAATTGTTAAACTCAAGTCCTTTGTGTCCACGGCACTGAGAAGTACGTAGTATTGCTAATCGTTTACTTGGTAAAGGTGGAACCAGCCATGTTGAAATAGTTGGAAAAATTGGCTCATAAGGTACTTGAAAAGGAATCCGGCTCTCACTAGAAAAGTTTTGGAGACCACATTATCTAGTCAGAATTGTGAAAACCCGGAAGTTTTTGGGGCAATTTAAAAGCCAAACTGCTGAAGAATAATCTATGGTACCTACAATAATGATATAGCAGATTTGAGATGACAGTTCTGGCTAATACCGGTACACCTAGTGTATAGATGATTCAATGTTCGCGTTGCCTCGATTCATGTTCTTAAAAAACGAAGAAAAACAAAGGGCTTTATATAAAAAAAAACAATTTGCAATGTCTTGCCACATCCAAATGTCTCCGAAAGAAAAGGTTCAAGGAGGAGCTGACGTGGCAATGTCTTCGTCCCTCACCTTTTGTATAACAATGGAAGACGACGATCCCTCAAATTTACAAGAATATCTCTATATTTAACACTTTCTTCCGAGAATCTACTAGGGCTTTTTGATTTTCTTCTTCACGGAAATAAATCTAGTTTTTTGGTGTGATACATCTGATAACGGGACAACATTACGTCCACTTATGGCCACCATTCCCACCAAATACATTAAATAACGTCTATCATAGGGTTCGGGGACACACCACGTCCCCAGACACAGGCACATCTAATAATGTCTGGGTGTGGGAGATCGGGTCATAATAAATCAACGTGTTCTATAGAGCATTCATAGGCAATTGCTTAAAAACTATGGCAGTCATTTTTGCAATCAAAAATTCTTTAACTACAGTATGCAACTACAGTATGCACATGTCCGAGAACGTCGGGTGTCCGCGCACCCTGTGATTGACGTTATAATGGAAGAATCCTCGTAATCGGGTTTCGAAGATGGGCCAGTATCTTAGACCCCAGCTCGCCCCTAAATTTATCCATATATTGGATATATATAAGTATATATCAACTATCAGATAATGCTATTGCGACATAGCAGTATTAAAGCATGACTTGGAGCTGCAACGTACCAATCAGAGTTAAATATCCTCACTGAGTCATTAGAAAACGATGATGGGCGGTCGCTTGCTTAGTCATTTACATTTGGGAGATTGTGAGAAGTGGTACAATTGCTGGAAAGATCATGGTTGTAAATCAAACAGCCTTTTAAAATGTCGTTTCTCGTCGTCTTTAGCTTCGCTGTACTTCGGGGTTAATGTAACTCTCTAGCGTCCAATTCTAATCCGGTGTGAAAATCATGCCGGAGTATTCTTTCCAATGGACGGCCACTGTAGACACACTATGTGAAATTTCAAATGAACCGTAACAAGCTCAGATAGACGAAAAAATTCGAAGCTTCTTAAATCGCCTCAGCCAGATATGGAGGAAAATGGACCGAGCTATCTCGTTTCACGATTGGTGTTCGTCATTGCCCTTCCAAATCTTATCCAGCAGTGCTGTTCATCTTAATACCTTATTCCGTCGCCTCTCGCATTGGCCTATTTCCTGATCAGCTTCCTGATCATCTGTGGTAGCTTGAACGGCACACGCAACGTCGCCACTTTATAAGCACTAGCATTAGCCTTGGAGATGTTCATTTCCTGCGCCCGCGTGGCACTAATTGGTTTAACAACGGCACCCAACGCACGCAACAAGCTGATCATGCGCATTGGCTTCATATTCAACTCGTGTGCAATAGGAGTCACGTCTAAAGAAAACCCATTGAGATGGAATAGAAGCGCCAACAAGTAACAAAGCAACTTGTCCTCATGAAAGGGGTCGATGGTATACGATCTATCCTTGGATCTGGCAAAAGCACCCATACGACGAGAAACGGCAAACCTCTCCAAAATCCCGTCCACCAAAATTTCTGCGGGCTTGTTGCCTAAGGCCTCCATAAGTCCGATTTTCTGCGTAATTCGGCGTTTTTCGTACACCCCAAACAACAACGACGCGTAGTATAGCAACTGTAAGCTGTGGGTATCGCCCAGAGACACGATTTTTTGGAGTTTGCTTGAGACGAACTCCAGCTTGGTCCAGGGCATGTACAGAAGACGGGTTTCTGCATCAGGTTCCTCCAAAATGGAAGATACGCGGATGGCATTGAGCTCTTCGGGTGGTATTATGCCCAGAATAGGATATATGTCTTCCACCGATGTAGCCAGGACATCCACCTGCGGGATTGGACGTTCGACCGCATTTTCCAGCGACATTGTCTCCGCTGAAGGCATCTCTGAAGTCACCTCGGTGACGGTGTCGACGATATCCATCTCCATGTCCTGCAATTTGTCGGCATCGATGCGGTTTTTCGCCAAATTGGCAATGGCAGCCTTGGCCTTTTTCGTTCCAAACGCCTCACCCAACGCATTTCTCTGGTCTACGAATTTCTGCCCTCTCAGTCTGACCTTAGGCCCTTTGTGCACGCGATGCGCAAGCGACGTGACGGACGCCGGAACCATTGGAGCCTTAAATAGCTCCACGGACTTCTCCTTTGGATCATATAGGGCCACGATATAGTCGTTTGCGTCCCGGGTTTCACCGGTATCGCCATTATACTCCAAGGTTGAGTTTTCGCCATGCAAAACGAAGCGATGAGGGTCTTGCGTGTGCTGATAGAGGTCAAAGTTGCTTTCCTGAGGGATATGCAACCCGTTGAAAAACGACCCCACCACGTACGACGGTTCCTGCGTCGCACTCTCCACCTTTAATTCCGAGGTCTTTGTTTGTGACTTGCCCATAGAGAAATAGATATGGTTGAAAGTAGATTTAATGAATTTGGATGGGTCAAGTTTTTCCGTCTCATCGCTGCGGTGCGTCTGCGGGTGGAGGCCTGTGCGCGTACATAATATGCATGCACGGCCCGGAGACCCAGGCCAACCTCAACTCAACTTCGGCGTTTAGCACCAAATTCCTCTTGTCTTTTGCACATGAACAAGACCCACTACGAGGTTTTGGGCGTGCCTCTGGATGCACCTGTCAAGCACATTCGTGCGGCATATCATGAACGGCTTCTTCGATCGCATCCTGATAAGTCGCTGGTGCATAAACTCCAAACCGACGCCAGCATATCTGAGTTGAAAGCGGCGTATGCAACTCTAAGCGATGAGAAGCAGCGACACACATATGATGAAGAGTTAAAAAGCACCTTCAAAAAACAGGGGCTCAACATCACGGGCGCAGGACTCGATTTTTATACATTGGATGAGTTCGAGGAGCATCACTTGTCTGAAACTGACGAGTACCGCTGGCTGAAAGACTGTCCTAGGTGCACTTCAAAGGATGCGATATCTTTAACAGAATTCGATTTGGAAAGAGGCACTCCGGATGGGTCGGGAGGCTTGCAGATCGTGGCGCCATGTGAAACATGCAGCTTATGGATCACAGTGATGTATCAAGAAGCCGATGAGTCTTGAGATGACTGGGAAAACTGAAAAGAGTTGGATCATCGTGCTGAATGAATATTATTACGGTTAAAAGTGTTGTGTTTGTTCTTAAAGCGGGAGAAAATGACAAGTTGTTTCATTGAAGGTCACTTCCAGAACAACGATATTGCTGCTGGAAAGCAGGACCAGTCTAATCTAGTTCCAAAAATTTGTGTATTCATGTCCATTGCGGGCTTGAACAGAATCCACGCATTCGACGACAAACAGAATATGGTTCAAAGGAATTAAGTCATCACATTAAGTGTTTACCTAGCGGGTTTGCCTCATTCGTGGAAGCATGTTGAAATGAGTGACAACGAGCCCCTTCCTTTTTGATAAGAGAGATGTAAGCAACAATCTCGCAGAATCATTTCTCTGGACAATTGCTATGCTAACAAGAAAGCTTTCATATTGATTCTGAAAGATGCAAACGCATCGTGAAGTATTCAATCAGAAGAGATTCAAATAAACAACGTGGCTTTGTCGTTTTATAACCAGCACATGCTCGTATCTGCACCACAACGGTACCCGTGTATAGCTTTTAGCAAAGCTCTTGCAATATCCCGCTCCTGTCTCCACCTCTTTCTTCTACCTCTTCCACGTCTTTTCTGCTTCCATGATCGCCCCGAGAGCCGCCGCCATCGACTCAAGATCCGTCATAAGATTCACATGACCTGCACTCGAAGCAAACTTGCCCACAATGTGGCCCTTGCCTGATTTCGGATTATGCATCTGGAACCCCTTATTTTCGGGCATGAGCCACCGCATGTTCACCACGCCATCGCCTCGTCCATAGAAAAAGTGGTAGTAGTTGCCATCCTTTATGTCCTGACGACTTTTGACATACGAACCCCTCACTGACGGCACTCTGTTTCCATAAACGACTGCAAGAGGCGGGTACTTCTTCTCTAAAGACTTGTCATATTCTAGCCCAAGCAAGAACTTCTTCGTCTTGGACAAGGTGTCGCACAAGTAATTGTAGGCGTCGGTAAAGGAGAAGGAGAATTTTTCTTCCATGGCCTCATCGACTATCGGCACAGGACTCATACGGCCCGATCTATGTCGCTTTTGCATCTGCAGATTTGTGAGGAGCGTGACCTTTGACTTGCGGTTTATGCCGGTTTGAATCTGCTTTATTCGCGAGCTAATGGACCCAATCGGAGAAGCCAGATGTGGTGATTGATCATCAATAGGGCTTTGCAGGGCCACCACAGTATCGATCAGTGGGAGTCCTGAAGCATGCTGTTCCTGTTCATGTGCTCTTCTAGCAGAAGACACAAGCGGGTTTAAATTGTAATTAACCCATGTTTCCGGGTCAAAGTAGTCCAAGTCATACCACTCGCCCGTCTCCTCGTTAGCAAATACCCGCCCAGACAATGGGAGAAACGCATACGACAGGCGCATCATGAAATTCGTCTCGAATGTCAAAATTCGGTCGGAAAACATCACCGAGTCGCCGTAGCGGATCGGGCCCAAGATGTTCAAACATTCACTAGGAACCCCAACATACACTAGACCACGAAACAATTCAGGCCGTCGTTGAAGCGCACCATGGGCCACGAGCCCGCCCATGGAGTGTGCCACCACTATGGGCGTCTGTTTTGTCTCGCGCCGAAGCTCCTCTAGGTACTCAATTAGCTTACTGCTGGTGAGCAGAAGGCTAAGGCGCCAATCGTAGCCAAACTCTCGCACGATGGTCTTGCCGTTGTCGAGCTTCTTAAGAAACCGCTTGCATATGTCAAACGGCCCGATGTTCTTCAACACTCCGTCAGGGTAGATGAAGTCGGTTGCCCTGAGTTCGTCCTCCGGCAGAGGGCCTAATAAAAGCCTGATTTTGCGGAGATTGAGCCCCGCTTTCAACGGCACCCATGCCCGTTTGCCCGTCGCTGTCTCGCGGAGAATCAGCCCTCGGTAGCCGCCCAATACCACGATCGGGCCCGAAATGTCGTTGTAGATGGTCTCGTAGGGCTTGTCTTTCTTCACAATGAACTCAGGCAAAAAGTCGGAGATGTTCTCCTTGATGGACTGTTTCATGGCACGGAACCGCACGTCGTCGGTGCCCTTCTGCAGCGAAAACACTCGCGCCTCGTCGACGGTGGTGATTGATTGCTGTCGCTCGAGGCGGAGACGAAGCTCCTGGATTTCGGGCTCCTCCTCGTCTTTGTGCACAAAGGGAAGTTTGAATCCCGACCGGATGGAGCTGAGCCCGCCAAATGGGAGCGAGAACAGGAACACCTTCTGCCCGAAAAACTCGTGGCCCTGAGAATTGCCCGTTTTTTCGCCATCTACTCGACTTTCCTCGTCCAATGTGATCTCCTGGCCGCCAACAAGCGAGTCTGCATCTTCTTGTGTGTAATGTCGCTCGATATATTCACTTGTGTGGGCTCCAGAGTGGCCGTAGAGGTCCAGATCGGCCGTCTGGAGGGCCCGCGGGCCGGATTCCGCGGCATTTCCGCTTGGCTCAGGGCTTTCCGAGGCATCCTCGATATCGCTGCCCGGAGCAGGCGCCCCGATTCCAACTCCAGTCATACCCAACGCTTTTGGAGGTTTGCTCATGTCAAAAGATCCTTGTTAAGCCCAAGGTTACCGACGACAAATTACTGGATGGAAGCTATATGTTAATAAGATGTTGCACCCGTGCGCGCCGAAAATACCCGCTCGGCCCGCGGCTGAAGCCGACGGATTTTCGGAGAAAATGCGCCAAGGGCGGCGGCAAGATTAGGGGATGGCTGTAAATTTTGAATTTTTTGGGGATTCCTATCTTGGAAAGTCCGAAGATTTTTGAATTTTATCCAGTTATGGAATCTTTCTCTTCTGTAGTATTCTGTTTTTTTTTTCTTGTCTCTTTCGTTTCTGGTCGAGTCCTCGCATCTGTGTCCGAGGCTTTCAGATGAAAATCCAGATCTGGCTTGGCACGATGGTGCAGTTGCTAAGAAAATAATGGAAGGATTGAAAGGAAAGGTCAACGCGAAGGGGTGAAATGGAAAAGAGCGGGACAAGAAGAAATGAAGAGTAGAAAGCTGATATGAATGTGCTGGAAAAAACAAAATTAGGAAAAAAATTAGGGGAACAAAGTTTCGCTGGCGAATTCGAACCTTCGAGTTTCCAGCCTTCGAGTAAGGAGCTCCTAAGATTAGATGATGAAACGCCCGGACGAGAACGATAATTAAAGCGAAACTACAAGAACGAAGAAAGGGGAAAAAGAAAAAAAAAAGAAATAAGGAGAGAACAAAGAAAATAAAGCGAACAAAAAAACCAACGTCTCGGTTGCTCAATATCGGTGGGTTTCCCTTTCATTGGGGTGCGAAGCATGGTATTATTAAGGTCGCAATATTTCATGATTCCCTTTTTACGAACCGCTCTCACATAAAACTGTCGGGTTTACTGGCAAATCTTGCCGAGTTCCGTGACTTTAAGGATTATTATGCGATTGTCACTTTTTACTTTTTGCTCTAGTGACTTGTTATGGATACATTTGTTGTTAATGTTTTTGTTTAGTGCTTTGCCGCTGTACTCGCAATCTTTGCAAGATTTCGTTCTACTTGATGAGGAACTCCTTAAAGTATATTTGATATAAAAGCATTTGAGATGAGTGTACCGGTTACATGTTTTGGCTCTGTTTTGCTTCATTGTGTGGACTGACAACAATTTCCTTATCATTATGTGGCTATCGATTTGCCGCCTTCAATGGATGATATGCGACGTACAAACGAACACCTATGCGATCATAATAAACCTAATATTTGGTCGCTTCTGCGTCCACTGCCCATCCCGCAGAAATACCAAAAGTGGCAAAAGTCGCCAAATTGGCCTGTTGCTCTTCTTATCTTATCAAGTGCACAATCTGTTGGGTAATCTATCAGCGTTTGCTACTGGCACGTGAGCGCCACAGACAAAGGAAGAAAAAAAAAAAAGAGTTAAACAGTCAGCCTATCTGAAAGCATTCTAGAAAAAAAAAATTCTCGAATGATACTCGGAAACTTCGAAGAAAAGATACTACTAAAACTTCACAAATTTTCACAAGAGCAAGCCATACGGACTATACCCTCGTGGTATCATGTAGGTAGCCCAAGTCAAGGGCCACCGCCACGCCACTGGCGAGACCGCGCGCTGGGTGCACTCCGGCCATGGTGGCCCACCCGGTCCCCGGCCATGGGTCACAACCTCAACCACCGCTCAAAGAAACCTCAGCCATCATCTCGCCACTTTCTTTCAAAGCCATCAAATTTCCAGGCACACCAGAAAAATTACCGCTTTTAGGCGCCAGTATGCGATCCTTAAGACTTTTAAGGCCAATGGTACTGCCTGCGAGGCGATGGCCTGTTCTTACACCGGCACTTCGTCTAGGTCTAAGCCGTCCGAGCAGATTGCTCCATACCACGAACATTTTACGCAACCAACACAGCGGAAATGGGGCTGGAAATGGGACTACAGGCGGTTCTTCGACAGAAAAGCCGAAGAGACAGCCGTTTGTCGAAAAAACCGGCTCCTCCGTCTTGATACATGTGGAAAACGGCCTGGATCTAAAGACGGCTCAGCGCTACAACACCATCTTCAATTTTTTACTGGACCGGTACTTGCTTGAATGCGACAACTACGACAATACCGGCGCCTTCATTGAAAAGCTTCCGGAGCTTATTGTGCAGGACTTTTCGACACTGTACCCGGACCTCGAGCCGTTGACGGAGGACCAGGTGAAACAAGTGTTTGGGCTTTTTTACGACATTTTCCGCGAAGCAGTGGTGATCAGCGAGTTCTCCTTCACTGATCCGGTGGTGAGCGAAATCCACGCTTTGGCGTTTTCCGATGGCCCAGGCATGGATTCCCTGTGTGTAAGGAAATACGGGTTTCAGGTTGTTCGAGAATGGAAAAAGACGTTTGACGTGATGGTGATGATTGTAGACGAGAACAATCACAACGTAAACCCAGTGGACCCTCTTTCGGTAAGAAAGGCCGCGGAGGAAGATGTTTTTGCCGACACAAACAAGCAAAAACAGGGCCAAGCCCACAACAACGACCAAAACGAGTTCAAGGATAAAACGAAAAAGCCGTTTTCGAAAAACAACGACCCCAAGAAAATCCTTGAGTTTGAGGTGACCGGGCCCCAGGCTCGTATGTTCTTTTTGGGGGCTGTTGGTGGCCTTCTCTTGTTTTTTGCATGGACCACGCAGGAGGATAAAAACGAAATCACGTTCCAGGAGTTTACCGCCGACTTCTTGCGCAAAAACCTCGTGAGCAAAATCCGCGTGGTCAACAATAAGGTGGCGGTGGTGGAGTTGAACGAAACGGGCGCCGCCCACCACGGAAATACCCGCCAAGTTTACTTCAATATCGGCAATGTGGAGTCGTTTGAACGTAATTTGCGTGCGGTGCAAGACGAGTACAAATTCCCTGACCAATTGCGCGTACCTGTGGTGTACGTTTCCGAGGGCAGCACAGCACGTGTGTTGGTGAACTTTGTGCCCACATTGTTGTTTTTGGGGGCCATTTATTACATGACCAAAAAGGCTGGAATGGGTGGAATGGGCGGCCCACTTGGCTTCGGCAAGTCTACCGCCAAGAAGTTCAACCAGGAGAAAGATATCAAGGTCAAGTTCAAGGACGTGGCCGGGATGAAGGAAGCTAAGGAGGAGGTGATGGAATTTGTCAAGTTTTTGCAGAATCCGGCCAAGTACGAGAAGTTGGGGGCCAAGATCCCACGTGGGGCCATCTTATCTGGGCCACCAGGTACGGGCAAAACGCTCATTGCCAAGGCCACAGCAGGCGAGGCCGGCGTTCCTTTCTACTCGGTTTCTGGTTCGGAGTTTGTCGAGATGTTTGTGGGTGTCGGTGCCTCTCGCGTGCGGGATCTTTTCAAAACCGCCCGTGAAAACGCACCTGCGATAGTTTTCGTCGATGAGATCGACGCCATTGGAAAACAGCGGTCCAAGGGCAATGCCAGTGGCGCCAACGACGAACGGGAGACCACTTTGAACCAGTTACTTGTGGAAATGGACGGTTTCGATACCTCCGACCATGTGGTGGTATTGGCCGGCACTAACCGGGCTGATATCTTGGACAAGGCGTTGATGAGACCCGGGCGTTTCGACCGCCACATTGCCATCGACAACCCGGAGTTACAAGGCCGCAAGGAGATTTTCGACGTGCACTTAAAGAAAATCAAGTTGATGGCGGATATCGATGCGGACTTGTCTGGGCGTTTGGCCGCGTTGACGCCTGGGTTTTCGGGTGCCGATATTGCCAATGTGTGCAACGAGGCGGCGCTCATTGCCGCCCGTTTCAACGCCAAGTCCGTGGCGTTGCGCCACTTTGAGTTGGCCATCGAACGCGTCATTGGCGGCATCGAGAAAAAACTGAAGTTGTTGTCGCCCGAGGAGAAGAAAATTGTGGCCTACCACGAGGCAGGCCATGCCGTGTGTGGGTGGTTTTTGCGCCACGCCCATCCTTTGCTCAAAGTATCGATTATTCCTCGAGGCCAGGGTGCTTTGGGATATGCTCAGTACTTGCCTCCTGACCAGTATCTCATGAGTGCCGCGCAATTGTACGATCGAATGATCATGACTTTGGGTGGCCGGGTCTCGGAAGAGATCAATTTTGCCTCCGTCACCAGCGGAGCTTACGACGATTTCAAAAAAGTCACCAGTATTGCCCAGAGCATGGTGATGCGTTTCGGCATGTCGCCCAAAGTGGGCATGGTCAATTACGCCGATACTCAGGGCCAGGACACGTTAACAAAGCCCTTTAGCGACGAGACCAACAACGTGATTGATGAAGAAATCAAACGCATAGTCACGGACTGCCACGATAAGTGCAAGGCCTTGTTGACGGAAAAGCTCGATGCCGTGGAGCTTGTGGCCCAGGAGTTGTTGAAGAAAGAGTTTATTACGCGAGAGGACATGATCCGGTTGTTGGGGAAGCGCCCATTTCCAGAGACGAACGATGCTTTTGACAAGTACCTTGACGGCAAGGATGCGTTCAAAAACGACGGCACAGATAAGGGGAAAGAGGCGGGCACCGCATGAGAGGACAATGACAATGTAAATAAACGAAATAGAGAAATGAATGAGATGAGATGAGATGTTTACTAGATGATGTTTTGGTTGGTGTTTGAGTGGGTGTTTGATGCAAAGAAGGAGGACAGGGAGATAGGGGACAAAAGAGAGAGTTCAAAAAGAGAAGAAGATTGCAGCACCTCAATTTCGCATATGGTCTCCCACTACACTACTCAGTGAGGCCCTAAGCAGCTTAACTAACATTGATCGGACGGGAAATAGTGTTTTCTGCTTGGTATGGCCGCAACCAAGAGCTCAGGAACTTTGTTGGACTAGTAATCGGTGTTTTGTTGCACTTGGGTAGTTTTTTATTTTTGTGTTTCTTCCCTCTCTTTTTGGTCCAAAGAAGTGTTACTTGAGGTAATATATAAGAGGCAGTAACCAAACGAGCCAGATGAAATGAGTATTAGACAAAGCAAGTTGCTTCGAAGCTCGGGTATTTTTTTCTTTCTGTATCCTCTTTTTCTTTTCTTTTCCCTGTAATACGATGTTTCTTTCAAAAAAAAATTCTTTTTCACTTCTTGTTCGTTCAAATAATCAATAAATTTAATGTTTACTGCGGGTTTCATCAGAATTATTGAGGTCCCACACACAAAAATTAAAGTTCAAAGAACTCCCTAGTTCAGTGCATATTTATGTACATAGCTCCCAAACTAAATCATTACACTGTTTGTTGAGGCTTCGACTCGGAGATTTTAATTATAAAGTCAATCATAGAATGTTCCAAATTGTGACATGGTTATTGTATATGCTTTGCTTTGAAAATCAAGAACAACGCCCAAAGGAGTGAGAGAAACAAAAGAATCTTCACAGTCCCCATGAATATGGTATATCCAGACCGGTCCTAGCTCGTCTTTTTTCTTACATCTTCAAACAAAAATGTTACTTTATGAAATCAAAAGAATTTGTGTTAAATAGTGAGTGACAGAACTTCGCTGTCTAGATAGCTCGGATAATTCATCTTCACTGTTTCTCATTTGTATATTTGAGCGCACCGGTATGAGTGGTGATCTGTTCTTTTCTGAAAAAATGTATAGTTCAATAAAAGACGAGAACCTGAAAGCAAATGAAAGCAAATGAAAGCAAATGAAAGCAAATGAAAGCAAATGAAACTTAATAGGTAGGCTTATAATCAAATCCGTTTTGATCCTAAAAGGTAAAAAGGAAAAAAAAATGTATTCCCGTCCTCACTCAGGTGTTTGTCTCAGAAAAATCAACAGTTTTAAAGCCACTGAAGTAAGATAAAAGACAACACCTAACAACACCTAACAACACCTAACAACAAAAGCGAAAGAAAAGCCTTTCCTTCAAAGCTTCTGCAAATATTTCTCCCAAATAATAGTCATTCCGAGAACTCTCATGTCCACTACTATCATTCTTTTCACAAGCGATCAACTGATTGCACGCCTATTTCCACGCTCGCCTTCGGCTTAGCCTTCCACCGTTACACGCACCCGGCTGCAAAACCACTGCGAGAAAATCTGGAGCCGGACTTTGACCTGCACACAGTGCTATACAACCCGCGCTCTCGCGACGAAATGTCTCGCCAAACATGCTTTATACTTAACAAAGCCTCTCTATTACTCCCGAAATCAACACTTATCCAAGCAATTCCACACCATGTCACGCAGCCTGGATCTCGAGGATGATGCGTTTGATGCCTCACGCTCACCGCGTCAGTCGCGCACCCGCACAAGAAAAACATTGGCCGGCTTGGACTTGGACCCCGAGGGAGAAGACGATGAATATAATGAGGATTTTGAGGAGTCGGCGGTTAAGGATGACGACGAGGAGGAAGATGTTGAGTTGGATGTCGAGCCCGAGGAAGCCGAGGAGGATGATGATGTGGCGAAAATGCCGAAAAAAAGACGTGGCCGCAAGCGCAAGGCGCCTACAGATGATCCAGATGATGGTGAAGACGATGAAGACGACGTTAAACCCGGCGAAAAGCTGGAAATCAACGACGATGGCGACGATGATGATAAGGTGAAAACAGAGGGAGACGAAGAGAACAAGGCCGATGGCGAAAAGGGTGGGCCAGGGCGGAAAAAGGGCAAGAAAAGGGGCCGTAAACCGAAAATCCCTCGCCCAGAAACTGTCCATTTGGACGAAAAGGGCAACGAGGTCGAAGTGAAGAACGACGAGGTGGTGATTGAGGACGAGGACCCCAAAGGACGCGAGAAAATCGACGAAAACGGCTTTTTGCAGGGCGATCGCAAGTTCCGTATCAAGACATTCACCCTTTTGGGTAAGGGCGACCGCCAGTACATGGTTTCGACGGAGCCCGCGCGTTTGGTTGGATTCAGGGACTCGTACTTGTTGTTCAAAACACACCTCACGCTTTTCAAGAAGGTGTGCACTCATGACGAGAAAATGGATCTAATTAATCGTCAATTAATCCCCACTTCGTATAAGGGGCGTGCAGTAAACCTCGTGACGGCCCGCTCTATCTATAGAGAGTTTGGCGCACGCATGCTTATCGGCGGCAAAAAGGTGATTGACGATTTTTGGGAGGAAAGGGCAAGGGAACGTGGAGATGTTGAGGGTGAATATGCGGACCCAGAAGAGACCACAAATAAGGGCGCCAATTCTGTGGATCATGCTTCGTATCTGGCCCAGGTCACAGGATCAGCGCTTATAAACTACCAGACCGACCCCACGTGGCTATACCAAGTGGCAGTGCAAACAGTGGACTATAATAAGTCGCTTAGTGAGGCTCGTCAACAGGCCTGGGTACGCGGCGTTAAGGATACGTACAGTGGGTTCAACTTCTACCCGGCAGCAAGTCAGCCGCTGCGGGCTACGCTAGCAAAAGTTGCTGAGCTGGAACTGGAGCTGAAAAGGCTGTCAAAGCTGTCAAAAGCTTCAGACCTGACAAATGGACGCGGCTTTGACTGCACTATCCGGCTATACAACCCGAACGTGCGCAAGACGGTGACTGGGTTGGCGGGAGTTTCTCCGGACATATTTGCGGATCTTGAAGATGAAACAGTGAAGCAGGCAATTCTCGACCAGCAGCATTTTGAGCGAAGCGTGGGAATTTGAGACGAAGCGTGGGGCGTTGAGTAAAAGGGTGGGTGGCCGGGCGATATAGGGAGAGGCGAGGCGAGGCCTCTGTGTACTTTAGTGAATTGAGGGACTGAATGAGGTAAGAGAGCGAAATGTGAATCAATTCGAAGAAGTAATTGTAAAGCACTGAGAATGTGAGAGGTAGGAGGTGAAGGGACTTGAAGATTTGCCACAATAATGGTAATAGCAAGGATTTACTTCTCCAGTCAGTGAGTGCCAATGTGGTATAGTATTGATACACCTAAAGTTCAGTGTAGATTCGAATGGAGATTCTCTTAATTAGTACATTTCAACCTGCGTAAATATTTGAACAAAAGTAACACCTTGATGAAAACAATCCAAAGGTAACTTTACCGCATACTGTCATAATTTTCTTCAACTAGCCAAAACTTCAGTCACTGCCAAAGCATCGACAATGTATCGATTTTCAAAAGCCCGTACAATAGCGAAAAAATAGCTGAGACATATTTACACGATGTGCCAATATACACGAGTAACAATATCATTGAAGGACTCATTTTCACCGCATGAGCAATTACCTACTCTCTTTGGGTCTTTGTTGAGGTATTCAAATAATAGGTAAGATTCTTCAAATTCACCACTAAGGACAATTTCACGACATTCTTGAACAGGAGATCGGGATCTTCTTATGACAGTGCAAAAAAGAAGTGTCAGTATAGGGCATTTAAGAACTCAGTGAATTTGACAAATTGCTTTAATGATAGACTAATAGACGAATAGATTGATAGACTAATAGATTGATACTAGATTGATAGACGAATAGATTGATAGACGAATAGATTGATAGACGAATAGATTGATAGACGAATAGATTGATAGACTACTAGATTGATAGACTACTAGATTGATATATTGTTAGGCATCAATTCGATGCTCCTCCTTGTAGTTTTTTTTATTTACCGTATTCATGGACAGAAATGGGAGTCTGTTCTTACCGTGGTTTCTGCCAGTGCCCAGAATAGCACATTAAAAAAGGACATTCAAAGTCACAATCCAAACCATTATTCAAATCAGTGAGCACGTGAAATTGAAGTTAGGCAGCTCCAATTCCGTCTCTATTATCCGCCCATGCCGCAGCCAAAGCAACAGGCTAGGAAAAAGATTAGCGCAAAAATAAAATAAAATAAAAAAAATAAATCACTAGCGCGTAAATATTCTAACAGTTTGGCAATAACATTTTCATTTCCAGCAATGTGCATGGTTTAGAACACAGTAATCGCCGCAGGTGAAACGTCCCCAATAATCTTAGCCTTTTCTTTGGTCAAATAAGTTTGAACCGTCATATTCCATATCTCTTACTTATTCTCCCTTCTCCCTCTTAAATTCTCTTCTCCCTTTTCTCCCTTCTCTCTTCCTCCTTAATACACCCCCTCTTCACCTGAGTGGATGGAGTCTGGCGCCAGTTCATCAATCTCATCAAAAATAATCGACCCATCAGGCGCCTCGCGTGGCGCCCCTTTCTTGTCCATATGTGCCCGTAGCTCAAAATCCACCTTGGTCTTACGCCGGCCCACGTGCACAGTAATGTCGCCCTCCTCAACTATCTCGGCATGTTTTTTCGAATACGCCACCTCAGCTTTAGCCTCCTTGCCGGAAATACGGTGATTTACCCGAATATGCTTGGCCAAGGTGTCGTGGCGCGTGAAGATCCGAGGGCCAATCGATGGGTCTTGCTTCACGCAAACGTAACATTTAAACAACTTCTTCTTTTTCAGGTGTACGGTTTCCTGGTGGCGGATCAACTCGTACTTTCGGGAAAACCGCCGCAAACACACCTTGCCCAGATCCTCGGGCGAAGGGAGCTGGCACTCGTGAACCACATCAGGGTCGTAATTGGACGACCGGGTCGACGGAGCAACCTTAAACTCGTCCTTGGGCAACACCTTGTGGACGGCCAGTTTGGCGTCCAATTTCTGCCGCTTGCGCGCATGCTGTGCCTTGTCCCGGGCAATGGGCGAAGCTGTGGTCCTAGTGGCCCTATCGCCTCTGTCGCCACGATCACCGCTCGTTTCCAGAGTGTCAAAAGATCCGGCCTCTGTATCACTAGCCTCCGGCGACGAGACGTCAGAGAACGAGCTGCGCCGTTTGCGTTTGTGGTCGTCCGCGGCCCGCCGCAACACCTCCAGCTCGATCTCACTCTGTTTGTGTGTGTAGTGGTGGTAGTCGGCAACAAAACGCGTGTAACATTCTTGTAAATCGAAGTCGATCAAGGTAAGAAACTGGTAGATGGCTGGACGGACGCGGAGAAGATGGTACAACTCCCAGTAGTTCAACAGCATGATGAGCGAGGTGAGAAACCGGATGGTATGCGTTGCCACCACCATATTCTTGGAATTCATCGATATGCGGATGAACACATCGAAGCACTTTTCCACCACAAGATAGAGCTGGGATTGTGAGGGGTCTGAGGGGTCTGAGGGGTCGCTAGAGGGAGCAAACTGCGCCACGGACGCGGTCAAGCTCACGTACTTACGCTCAAGCCGGTTGGTTTGTTCGTGTGAAAGTTCGCCGTCGTAAAGCAAACACGCTACTTTATACAAGTGCTCGGCATAGTCCCGCGTTGTTTTGGGCACGCCCTTGACGAGAAGCTTCACCAATTTCTTCTCGCTGTACTGTGACGACTTGTTAAACCACAGGGCAGTAAATCCCTTTTTTTCGGGCGTTTGCAGCCGCTTGTTGGCGGACGAAGGGCGGACCAACCCAGGTGATGAATTGGGCCGCTCCTTGCGCACTTGAACGACATTGTGAGCGGCAATCTGGGCATTTTCTCCCGGCGAAAACGGCGCTCCGCTTGCTTTGGGGCCCTGGGAGTCTTCATGCGAAGTGGCAAGCGACTCCAGCGAAGGCCGGTGGTCTTTGCTCGTGGGCAAATCCGACGAGCCTTGGCTCCATTGGCTCATCTGAGACATGATGTTCATGGCGCGTAGATGGGAGTTTTCCGATTTTTGAAAAGACTCCTATGGTGTGCAATAGCGCCTAGAGGGCGTTCCAGGGGCGACTGGCGGGGTCTTCTCTGGTTTTCGTGTGTTTCGGGGGCACTATTAACCTAGTTTAGGGCTATTGTGTGCGGCCAGCCCTTGGGAGATAATGAACCGGTTAGTTTGGGTTGCAAGAAGCGGGAAAAAAGCAGGTATTTAAAGCAAAAGCAGCTTGATATAAATAGCTAAAATCAGGGGGTAGCTGACTTTTTTCAACGGCCGGCCCGTGGGTGCAAATATGGAGGTATAGTGCCAAATGGACATTATATAAATCGACTGCAAAATGGGGAACCAGTCGTGGTTTCTGGGCCGCGCACGACCTGGATGCCGCACGGTGCGACAGAAAAGAGCCGCTGTTTATTTGTTTTGGTTTGGTTTGTTTTTTTCTACGAAGCCATGGGCATGGATGGATGCGTGTTGTGTTTCCTGTGATAGATTGTGTATTAAAGTTCGGTGCTTTGCTGTGTACATTCTTGTCGCTTCTTCAAGTTCCTCTGGCTTTTTGCTTGCCCCATCGATCAAGTTTCCCTGGGTTCGGCTCGTTTTGTTAGGCCATTTTTTTTCGTGCGCGCACACGACATTTTTGCAGCCATTGGCGAGACCTGCCCTGCAGTTGACCTGCCAGGACCCACGCCCAACATGCGAAATGGCGGCGGCCTCAGCGACGGATTTCAACAGCTTGAACAACTTAAAAAAATCAAAGTTTCAAAAAATGGCTAGAATCCTGCTGCTTTGTTTGGCAGGATGTCCTGGGCGACAGTCTTGAGAGGCTGCCAAGTTGTTTGGCTAGCTATAAAATGAAGTGTACTCGAACAACACCACCTTGGTCACGTGAGCCAGCGCGTGGTCTTGCGAGCAAAGCTTACTCAGCATTTGACACCTGCCCATGTTCCTTCACTCTGCGCTTTGATAGATAAAAGATGAGGAATTAGTTTTTTGACAAACGGAATTTATCGAGGGCATTTGGAAGTCCCGTGCCTCGATATTCGATATTGAGGTTGATCATCACGGTACGCCCATTGAACACTATTTTAACCGCACTTCTTTAATTCATTTCCTCTTCCCTCTATATTGCATTAGGTCGCTTTCGCTCTCATCATGTTTGCCATGCTCATTCATGCATTCATGAGGGATTTTTGTCAAATTTCGGGCTGCCTCATGCCACAATTCTCACCAAAGAAAGTGATGTAGATCGTCAATAAAATCAACTTTTTTGTCGAGGTCTTTTTCCTCGAGGTCTTCGTCTCCTTCATTTTATCGACATCAACAAAATAACAGGCCGTATTCAAACACCAATACTGTACTTCTTCTTTTTATCAGCCTGGGGGCCAAATCGTTTTGGTCTATATTTCTCTCTCCACCCTCCACCACTCCCGCAATAGCCATATCATACCCATTCAGTAGTAGAGCTAGCCTGAGTCCCCGGAACTGCTGTGGTTTCACTGCTCAGGCTGTTGGTTTTGCAGACTCTGGTTTGCCCTCTCTTGCGTTTGTTCAGGCACCGTTTTTTCTGCACTCTGTTGGCTTTTTAAGCCTGATGTGCGGGCCGATCCAAATACTTGCAGCAGCTATGGACCTCGGAGTCCCGTGCCTACAAAAGTGTACTGTTTCTGAGACTCGTTACCCGGGTTTGAGGAGGTCACGTGACTAGACGTTTGAGGCGCCTCCGATGCCTCTTCTTTCTTCTGAAGACGCTCTCGCATGGCCTCGTACTCGAAAAAGTTTGCAGACTCTCCGATTAATGTCTCCTCGCCGTTTGCCTGTGGAGGGGAATGCGCTTTTGAACGTTGCGATGGAATCGACGTCTGCCCAATCCCCAGGGCCTTCCGCGCCTGTTTCTGGTCCTTGGCAGCAACCTTATTGTGGGCAGAAAGCGAGTCTGGGCCCGTTTTCTGACGTTTTCGTGGCTCCTCGTAGTCCTCGTAGCCGTCGTAACCACTGTACTTCGACAGAGAGTAGGCCGATGGAAACGGCGCAGTTAGACCCGGAAATTCGCCTGCCCCGGTCCGCGGAACCACCCGTGAGATCCCGGTAGTACTGGTGAGAGTGGCACGAGCTTCTTCATGCTCGTCCTGGTCCGAATCCATCTGGTCGCCTCTGGTGCTGAAAATCTCCTCAGTCTCGGCAACTTTCCGTGCTAGCAACACCGCCTGTTTGTTCTCGCGGCCCACTATACCGTGCTTGCGGCGTATGTGGCGAGCAAGCGAGTCGTACCGCGGGTAGCTTTTCTTGCTCTCGTCGTTGTCGTCTTTTAAGCAGTAGGCGCAGCGATAGAGGCGCTTTTTCGTGGCGTGCACAAACTCCTGGTGGCGGTGGAGCTCGTTTTTCCCATAAAACACCTTGAGGCACGTCTTGTGGGACGTGGGGTCCATAAGCTTGCACTGATGGAGAAAGGTGTTTTGAATAAGGCCATTATCCACGGCCTTGGAAAACGCCTTCTGGAATACGGACGACACCATACGGAGGCCTGGAGTGCTGGTATCCACGGCCTCCTCTTGTTCGAGCAGATCCATGGCCACGGCCCGATCGGTGTCGTACTCCTCATCCTCATAAATGCGTTGTTCAGGCGTGACAAAACAGAGGTCGAAATCGTGCTGGATCCGATCCGGCGTCATTTCCACAAACATATAGACGATTTTCCACCGGCGGAAGTCCTCGCTGTCGGCGCTGGACTGATCGGAGTCAGACACGTACAGAAACTCCGGGGCCACAGGTTTGAGCGGGCGAGAAAACACCCTCAGTTGTCTTGTCTTGGGCGGCAGCTTATCCAAACGAAGATCAATGTATGGCTTGATGGAAACCCGGTGCATTTTGCGAGCCGCCGCCCGCGGGTCGACCGGATGGTAGGAGAAGTTGTAGAAAGGGAAAGGAAACGGATATTGGAGGCCCTGTCTCAAGTTGAAGTTCAAGTAGTTGGCGGGCGGCCGCACCACGTGGCCAAACGACGTGAGTTTGATGTCAAAGTCGAGAAGCGTGAGCATGTACTCGATATTGGGGATCACCTGGAGAAGATGGTAGATTTCCCAGCACTCGAGACTATAGATAATGCTGACAATGTACCGCGTAACAAGCGAGGCAAACGACAAGTTGAAGTACAGAGTAGCCGCCTTGAGGAAAAGCGCGTAGTTGTCCATAAGAATCCGCGAGAGGTAGTCATTGGGATACTTCTTATCACCCGGTCTGAGCCGTGGAGGCTTCACAAGCAACTTCTTGAGCATGTTCTCATAGTGGATACGGGACTCGTCGGGTAGAACCGGGTCAAGCACGTACTTGAGGAGTTTGCGGAGCCGTAGCGAGAGCTGCTTGATGGAAAGCGGGGGAGGCGTAGTAGTGGTTTCAGCAGCCTTTTCACCATCGTTCGAGGGATTCTCATCATCCTGGTCCTGGTCCTGGTCCTGGTCCTCGACCATCAAGGGCAAAGTACGTTTCTTTATCTTCATGAGGTCATCTATGATCGGGTCATGACGAGGGTCTGCTATAGGCGCAGCTGCCATAGCGGACACTTCGAGCTCTAGTGTCTGCTTTAATGCTGGGGGTTAGTTGGTACGTTTTTTATGACTTTTGATTTTTGTAACTTTTATTTGGTGACTTTTGTTTTACTGTTTTTTTTTTTTTTTTTCGTTTTCGTTTTCGTTTTCGTTTTTGTGTTCTTTTTCTCTTGCCAATTTAGCAGTGGTTTAGGGTCTATGTTTTATGTGTTTTCGTGGGGCTCCAAAGTACATACCTGACGGGCTGGTTTCGCCTAACTTGCGCATAATCTCATCTTGAATGGGCGGGCTCGAACTCATATTGGAAATAGGTGGTCTTGTTTCCAGGCCCGGGTTCCAACGCTGTTCGAGCATGACACGACTTCAACACTAGAATCGGGTTCCTTCTGCTTCCACGCCCGGCGTTGTGAGTCTTTTGAAAGAAGTTAAGATGGCAGCAGCTGGTGGATAGTGAAAGTGGAGAAAGACATGGAGAGAGAGAGCGAGCGAGAGCGAACGGGAAGCGTGGTTATGTGCAGTACTGGATGTTTTTTGTATGGCGCCTTTTTTTCGGCAGTTCAGGAGCAAGGGCTAACTTTCGGGGGATTTTGAGTGGTCTTTAAGGGCCAGGTTTTGGCTTTTTTGGGAGAAAAAACCACGCAAAATGCTCTTGTAATGCTACATGTCTTTGGTTCTGGATGCTCTCCGTTTTCCGACCTGAGCTTTTTTCTAGCCACGCGCACGACCATTTTGCAGCCACCCAGCTCTGCGCATAGCTAAGGCAGACTAGGGAGCTGTTTAGGGTGATTTTTTTAGGAAAGAAATAGAAAATTTTGAGACTTTTGATGATTTTCCTGGGTTTTAACAGTTGACCGGTGGACTCTAATCTTTTCAGTTTGATTTCTTGAGATTCCGATTTTTGCCAGCGCTTTTTGAAAGATGAAAATGTGCGGGGGTGACGGATAAGATGTATTTCTAAGATTCTCAAGATGGACTGGTCAAAAACTGAAAGTTTAGAAGTAAGAGGATGTAATTGCATCTTTTCAGCGGGGTTTTGAGACGGAAAAAAGTTTTCGAAAAGCAGCCCAACTACTGGAGAGATAGAGAAATGTTCCCGGGTATCACACAGGCAAAGCTCTACACACCACCCAAGAAGGGGGGATATGGCCTCATTGAGCTGAAAAGGCATTTGAAAGGACACAGGGCAGGAATCTTCCTTGAAGTGCTCAAGAGAGAGACGGATTGGTTTTCCAGATACTTAAGAATTAAGATGCTACACCACATGGCGAAAGTGCTACTTGTCAATGAGCGGGCAACTGTCTTTGATACGGGTGGCTTACACTGGCAAGACTTCTTGTTGGAAGTAGAAGGGACCTTTTATGAGAATCTTCACTGGACATTCTCAAAGACCGAAATAAAATAAGTGGAGGCTCGGCGAGAGGTCTTCAAAGGGACGAAAAAGCACGCTGCCCGTATCAAACCGTACAGAGTGACAGCGACGATCGTGTATCAAAAACTTAGAGCCCCACCAACGCTCAAAGATGAAGAAGTGCAGGCAACGAAATCATCTAAATTTTGGTCTCTAAGTCGCCGGGCACAAGAGAAATTACCACCAATACAACCCAATCGCTTCATTGAGATATGCCCGGAAGTGAGCTCACTACTGCGGTGGGACGCTTTTTGGAAAGCTCTTTATAAACAAGAATGGGTGAGACGACATGATTTCACGGCACTCCACCCATTCAACCTTAGATCGTATGTCCCGGTCTTTGACAAGCCTTACACCTTTGTCTCCAAGAGGTAAGCAAAAACTCCATATAAACCACATCTGCAATCAATGTGAAAATGCCGCGAGATGGGGGCACAACTTAGCAATTAACACGCCTATAAATCTTGACGCGCTTTTAGCTCCAGAGGACACATCATTTCCAAATTTACGCAAATTGAATTGTTTTGTCAAGATCGGCAAGAAGAGTTTCTCTCTTCGGAGGCGGATGGCACAAGGGGGTGAGATTCTCGCGCCTCTTCTGAGTCGAGAGATGAAGAAGATGCTCGGGGAGATAAACCCGATGGGACGATGACACGACAGTCACATTATAACCGAGTGTATGCAAGTAGGGTCATCCTTGCTGAAGTTCAGCGTGGGGTGAACCGCGGTTCGCCATGCACTCGGAAGCTGTTGGAGGGGTTTTTCCTATAGATATTTATAGTTTTTGGGGGAAGTAGACTGGGCAAGCCCAGCCTAAGAACGCCTCCTCTCTAATCAGATGTATCAGTCAAAAAAAAAAAAAAAAAAAAAAAAAAAAAAACAACGATCGAACGATCTATTTGGCGTCCTAGTCTACGATATATGCACTCGGTTCCACCGCTTACTTCAGAGTCGTTTCTCCATTTTTTTATTGTTTCTTATTATTATTATTATCTTTTTTTTTTCTTTTTAATTTTTTAACTTTTCTTTCATTTTTAATTTTGATTCAATACTTCTTACCTGGTTGCGACAGCTGTCTTGCCTATTCGTAATACTCGTCATTTAGACATTTGAGATTAGGTCTAAGAAGTTTGAGATGAGACAGGAAGACGATTCTAAAAACTCGTCATTACACTCCATGATTAACCGGACACGAAGTAAGAAAAGATAGAAGAAGCAAAAGGTGGGCCTTCTAGAAACGAAATGAAAAAAAAAGAAGTAAAATACCAAAAATTGGCCCCTTGTGCTGACGAAGCATTAGTCATCTAGAATACTTATGAAATTTGTAAGCTTGAGATTTGTAAGATTGAGACTTGTAAGCTTGAAACTTGTAAGATTGAAGCCTCGCAGATTGCAACTTGTAAAATTGTAACTTCCAAACTGTATGCCATTTGGATTGGCATGTGACATGTCCCATAAAGTCCGCTTCATTGAGATCTTCAAAAGTAATCATTGCTCAGCTCAAAAACGACATCAGATATTTGCAATGGAAAAGCGATCGCATGAACTTTCATTGTTCTTTGGCCCTCATAGAAACCCCCTACTGTTTGCTTTGACACGGAGGCAAACTTCATTCCACTCATCCATCAAACTTGCCCATTGTCTCTCAAAGGTTCTCACAGTGCCGGTTAAGTTAGTGATTTCCTTCACCTCACCATCACCTCGTCGTCATCTCAACCTCCACTATAGTTTCCCCTCCTACATCTCTTCGCCACAAATAAGCGTAAAATAACCAAAAACCACCAAAAACCCCAAAAACCAACTTCACTGCACTAGCACGAAGATCGATTTTCACTGCGAATTTTCTTCCTGGCCTTTGACAGTACCGTTCCTGCCCTCGCCTAAAGCCTCCAACACCGCAGGAAACACACATTCAGCCACGTCACGGCCCCAGATATTATCAAGATGCTCATGGTCGCAGATCTTATGAGAAAACGTCAGAATCTTCGGAAGCTGGCGTCTCATGACATCAATGTCCACAAGAGAGTCGGAATCGCCGTAGATAAGGTGGATGGGAATGGTGATGCTGCTTAAGGGATAGCTGATCGGGTTGAGGCTAGCAATGCCCGAGCTCACGTCGTGGTACATCTGAAAGTTCTTGGAGGCCATGATTTGGAACCAGTGAACCACGGTTTTGACCGAGGTGGAAGAGTACAAGTGCGCATAGGAACAGAGTTTTTGGATCTTGTCGATGTTGTGCGCCTTCCAGTAAAACAACAAGTAGTTGGAGAGATCCACCGAGGTATTGAAGAAGGGTGGGTACATGATTCGGGCCCAGAAGCTTACCGACGGGAGCAATGCCTTGCGTGAAAAGAGAAGAAAAAGCATTTTCGGGCTCAGCTTGAGCAAAATGTCCAAGAGCTTTGAGTAGAGCCCGTGCGGAGTGGTGGCGGGTGAAATGGCTATGATTCGGTCGATGCGTCGATTCAATTCCAGGTTCACTGATACTGCGGCAAATACTTGTGCTGTGCCCTGAGAAAAGCCAATGTAAGTAAGGCTTGGGGCGCCGGTTTCGGCCAAGATGAAGTTGATAGAGTCTGGGATGTCGAAAAGCGCAAATTCGTCGATGCTAAAGTCCCAGAACTCGGGCGAGTCTAGCCGACGCGTTAGGTGTTTCTGTGAGTACTTGTTGCCGCGGTTGTTGCCCAACCACACATCGTAGCCGAGGTCGTACAACACGAAGGGTAAGTTGTGGTTTTTCTCGAGCATGGTGACCCAAATCTCCGAGCACATCAAGAGACCATGGTGCAAGTATACAACCTTGCCATTTCTCGGGGTTTCCGAGGCTCCAGAGCCACCGGAAAGCCGCTGTATCGTCAACAAGTACCCGTCGTTGGTCCTGACGATTCTGTTCTCCACGTCGTAGCCAAAAACACGGCACAATTCCTGGATATTGCGGGCGTTAAGTAGCCGCGTCATGAGACGGTATTTGTGTGCGTTCACGCCGTCTGCCGCCGTCACATATTTGTAGGGAAGCTCCTGGCCTGCTGCCACATCTTTCTTGCTGGTAGTGAAAGTGATTTGCTGGCCAGAAACTTTATATAGTAGCCGGATCGTGGCGCTTATAAGAGTGATCACGTACGTCGGTAGAAGGCGCGTGATTACGTTTGAGAGGTACTCCATCCACGAGAGAAGTAGCGAGATCACAAGGAGAAGCCACTCGATAAACGAGAGTCTTCCAAGAAAAGGCACGTACATGGGTCAGGTTTTATATGGGGCCAGCGTGGGCTAGTTATGGGGTAAAATAGGTTAATCTCGGTTGGTTGCGGCTGGTTTCACTTGACTTTAGGGTCATGCGCGCGTGCGACTTTAACAGTTCATCTTTGGGTGTGTTTCGGGAGCAAGGCAGAGAGGCAGCCGGAACCCCATGGGTTTTTTCCGCCTTTTCGCAGCCTTCTGGATTAGAGTGGGTGGGTGTGTGGACAGCTTACCTAAAAATTGTGAGTCAGGGTGTTACCAGCACACACAAGGAAATAGAGGAAAAAAGGAGAATTTGCGGGGATTTTGAGGTGAAACAGTTGGAAACAGTGCTTTTCAGGTCTTTTAAGGAGGTGCTTGTGTTTGTTTATATGGGTCTACTTTTTTTTGGTGAGTGCGGGTGAATGCTCCAAGTGGCACCTCAAGTGGCACCCAAAGATGAGGTACCCTATATGGAGAAAATTTTAGATGAGACCACTTTTTGCAAGTGGGACCAGCTTAAGGTTTAGATTTTGCTGCAGTGGGTTAAAGCCGGGCTAGACTGGGGCTTTCCGTCTTTTTTTTATTTTTATTTTTATTTTTTTTATCTCGGTCGATTACCTTAAAAGGTGAATTGTTGTGCTGACTACATATTTTACCATACCATGATCTGCTACAATTTTGGCTATTTTGGCTATTTTGGCCTAGATGCGAGCAGCGAACAAAATGAAGTCAGGTATTTGATTGATAAACTTTTCTTTAAAGAATCATTTTTCCGGTTGTTGATACATTCAGATTACATCACCAATATCTATATTCGAGTCTCGATACGAGAAGACAAATCATTGAAGTCAGCATGAATTATCATCAAGTTTTCAAGAGCATAAATTGAAACTTACTAATTTATTGAGAAGTAAGTGCAAAAAGGTTTCAGCCAGAGGTTCCCCTCTTTTTATAGGTAGAATATCGATCAACTTAGTGCTTGTATTAATTTCACACATTCAAAGCTACTGAGGAACGGAATAAGATGAAATCGAAGTGGTTTCAACTTTGCAGAAATCTATGTAGAATCAATCATACAAATAACTGGGGGATGAATCAGAAGAGAAGATTTTCACGGAAAGTTACGGGAAATTTAGGTTATTTGGGGATTCGAGATTATCTAACATCTAATACGACTCAAATTTCCGCGAGTAAGTATGGAGGGCCGAGCTACTCAAACATGCCCAGTCAGTTAAATATGAAACATACGGCAATTTAAAAGCTTTAGCATTTCTGAAGCCACTTAAAAAGAATGCCACTACCTATAGTCGCAAAAATATTATATCATCCATAGCTTTTGTAAGACAAAAAGGTAACGGGCAGTATTGGTTGACTTTGCAGCTTTCTCATACTTAATTCCAACTGTTTACCTCCGTGCGGAACAAAAAACATCGCAAAGGCAGAATTTCTCCTTACGTCTTAGCTTCCCCGCTCAAACTTTCCACAAATAGAGCTCGAATGTTTTAGTCTAGAAACAAACGGATAGTATCATATATTTTGGCTCAGACCCAGTTGTTTTACAAATCAAGCGACCCAGACAGGAGATGTTATGTTTTCGGGTGTGTTCGGGTAAAGTCGGACAGATTCCGAAATTTCCAGATGTTCTTTTTTCCCCTCAATAGCAGAAACTTAGAAAAAAACCTAGACAGGAAAGCACAGAGGCCACTTCAAGAGCCTCTGCAGGAAACTGGATTTCTGTTCAAATGACGCCATTCTCACATTGCCTGGGAAAGAAACCCAGACCAGCGTACTATTTGTTTTTTTTTTTTTAATTTTTTTTTTTTAATTTTTTTTTTCGAAACGGCACTCTTAAGAGGTAAAAAAATAAGCCAATCAAAAGTATAGTGTCTCCGCAATTATCCCTCACTTTGTTTTTTTGCAAGCCTCAAGTGCGAACGGGGTTCACACCATTTTCCGCTCTAACTAATTTGGAAGAGGTCAACTACGAAAAATGCCGAGAAATTGCAATTTTGCGAGCATGTCACTTTGACAAAACACTACTTGATTCAAGCTTCGAACGGCGGAACAAATCATGGCATGTTTTGGCGAGGATGCATCTCACACAAGCCTCACAAATACGAAGCAGCTCTAGCGCATGCATGCGTCACAGGCTGCGCCCGGAAAATTACGTGCAATCTCGTTTGTGTCGGTAATAGGACCGAGACCCATCTAGAGGCTGCACCCTTAAAGGTAATGCAAACACGAACCAGCGCGTATTTCTTTGCCCTGGTGTTAAAAGAGCCGCGGCCGATTATTAATCTTGAGGGGCTTAGATGAAAATTTTCAAAAATATCCGTAAAAACAACCAACGTTTCTCTTTAACCACAAAAGCAACCAACTCAACGTGGATGGAAGTGCTCCAGGCTCCCATGACACAGAATCTGTTTAATAATCACCCTAAATTCGAAGAATATAAAGGGGTAGCTGATTCCGTTGAAACATTTTTTTTTTTTCATTCCATCATCATTCAATTGTCTCACAAGTGAATACCATCAAATCCCCCAGCCCTTCAACTCAAGTTAAATTCCATATGTTGTTACTCAAAGTTCTCGCTACCTTCTGTCTCAGTGCTCTTGTTAGTGCTGATGCGGCACCTGTGTCACGCGACTCTCCTCGTGGCGTTGTTTACGAGGCCAACTTCCGCAACGGTGATGTGAGAGGGTTTTTAAGGTTTTACTCGAGAAACGGCGTTGTCAATTACGTGATCAATGTGCGTGGCTTGCCCAGACAGGGTGGTCCATTCATGTACCATGTCCATCAGAGAAGAGTGCCCCCAAACGGTGACTGTGCCGGAACATTGGGACATTTCAACCCTTATGACGGTGTTTTGAACGCACCAACGCCAGCTGAGTTTGAGGTTGGTGATCTTTCGGGTAAGCACGGATTGATCCGTGGCACTAGCTACAGACGCACCATTGAGGAAAGGTTCGCGTCTCTTAACCCCCAAAACGAGGCGTTTATTGGAGACTTGTCGATCGTGTTTCATCTTAACGATGGCAAGAGAATTGCCTGTGCTAACCTTGTAAGAGAGGGAGCTAGACAGAAGAGATTTACTGCCCGGTATGACAATGAAGAGGAGGAGATGGACGAGGAATCCAAGGAAGAAGAAGTGAATGAGGCCATGGAAGAAGCCATGAACAAGGAACGTGCAGGTGTCGAAGAGCCACAAGGCGAGATGGAACACCAAAACACAGGAGAGGATGCTGCTGAAGATGCATCTGAGCCTAAGTTGAGCAATCTTGTCACTTAAAATGCGGAGATGGACTGAGAGTGGGCTCCAAATGGTCCTGAAGTGACCAGGTTCAGGTAATCGGAGCAGTTTGCTGGCTCAATTGATATGCTCTTGACTGAAGAAGAGATTTGTTTGGTTTCCTTCTTCGTATAGCTCTAGTTAGCTTTGAATGAAGATTTGTTTGCTTTTACGGAGAGACCGTTCTAGAGGTCACTGTGGAAGCCAGAAATAGTGTAAGCGGTAAAAGCAAGAGGAGCAAAAACTCTTAGCTGTGCCTAGTTGTGGAATCTTCAATATAAGGCTAGCGGAGGCATTAAATTTGCCCACATAGGTTTCTGCGCTTTCTGTCATTTCTGCACTTTCTGCACTTTCTGCACTTTCTGTCCTTTAGTACACGTATCCCAACTATCAGCAGCGGGAAAGCCCCCGAAGTAGGTAAGACCTTCCGTTAAAAGGTCAAAGAAGCAAAATCACAGAAAAGTAAACCAAACAAAGGGGAGACAACTGAGGGGAAGCCTTTGTATTGCACACCTGTCACTTTTGAAATACAGTTCAGGCCACAATCTGGACCGACCACCCCACCCTAGCTCCAACCCAAAACAATAACCCGAAAATGAAACAAAAAAAAAAAAACTGTCACAATACCCGAAAGTCTATATAAGACCATCAGACCGGCCTTTCTCATATCTGTTAATTTTTCTCATCTAACTCAAAGCAACTAACCCTAAAAAAAAAAAAAAACCATATTCTGCCACCATGATGTTCAAAGCTATCGCCACTATTTGCCTTGCCGCTCTCGTGAGTGCTGATCCGGCCCCTGTAACTCGGGACTCGCCACGTGGTGTTGTTTACGAGGCCGATTTCAGAAATGGCGGAGTCGGTGGGTTTGTGCGCTTTTATTCGGTTAACGGCGGCCCCAGATACGTCATCAACGTTAGGGGTTTGCCCAGAGAAGGCGGGCCTTTCATGTATCATATCCACCAGAGACGGGTGCCACAAAACGGCGACTGTGCCGCCACTTTGGGCGACTTTAACCCTTATGATGGTGTTCCCAATGCCCAAAACGCTGCTGACTTTAAAGTTGGCGATCTTTCTGGAAAGCATGGACTTATTCGGGGCCGCAGTTACCGGAACACAATTGTCGAGGACTATGTGTCTCTTAACCCACAAAACGATGCTTTTATTGGGGACTTGTCTGTTGTTATTCACCGCAGTAATGGTCAGAGAATTGCGTGTGCTAACTTTGTGAAGGAGACAGGGGTGCAAAAAAGATTTAGTGAGGTTGCCGAATTGGCGGAAGACGGAGAAATTGAGGATGATGGAGAAGGGTTGGAGCAGGAGTTATTGAGTGAGTAAGTGGAAAAGGGGCAAATACCCGAGATTGGTTTATTTTGAATGTGGTTTCTTTTATGAAATATATTGTTTTTCTTTGTTGGCTGGTGTAGTTGAAGAAGGGTTGCGAAGATGGAAAGATGGCTGTGAAATGGCTGCAACTTGCGCGCGGGGACATTCATTAGCCTGTTGGTAAAAAAACGAATGTTTGTAATTTCTTTTCGTTTCTGGAAGATATGCTCTAGAGCGAGAGTAAATTTGTCAGTGTCTGAGGGTGCTACGGAGATCACAAAGAGTAGAGGAGGGGTAGCGTACTTTTAGGTTACTAGGGAGTCGTTGGAAATATCCGATTCGTACTGCTCATAGCCTTACTTCTATGGACGCGGTGAGGACCAACATAACGAGGGGATATGAAATGACTATTAGACTTTAAGTTGAGCATAACCTCATGAGGTAATGGTTGTTCGGGATTAGCCGTGTGTAATAATAGGAGGGGCTGGGCTTAGTAATTAAAAGGCCCGTTGAGCCATTTAGAATACTGGTAACGAGTACTTTATTCCAATGATGTACATTACATGCCAGAATCAAAGCCGCTTAACTTCTCGGAGAATGCTCATGTACTGGTAAATAACAGGGTCGAAGATTGTTTTCTTCAAAAATTTAATATTCAATTAAGTTCTAGAGATTGACTGGCTTACTTTTCAAGACTGGAGGATAGGTGCAAAATTGGGGACGAATTAGGTAATCCATTCCGCACAGTACTTCCGAGCCCAAGTCATTTTTATAATATGTCTTTCTGCTGGTTGGGAATAGAGCAGAAGTTTTCGCTGAAAGAAGCAAAAGAGAAGGCTTTTTTTTTTTCAAAAATGTAAACAGCCACTGGTGCTTTCAGCAACACTAACCGCTTTAACGTTTTTGGAGCGTACACAAAGAGCGTACTTGTATGAACCAACGCCACAAACGCTTGTCAGTCAATGATATATTTTTTGGAGCACTTATGACAAACCATCCCAAAACTATCTCCAAACCAATCAAAATTACTAAACTGGAACTTCCCGAAAAAAATGAAAACTTTCGGCGATGGCTCTTTCTGTAAGGTTTAAGGATTCAATGCAACTGTGCGTATTTTCTTCTGCTCAATTCTCGAACAATGTTGCAAATACAATTTGCAGTCCCAACCGGTAACTCTAGTACGAAGATAAAGTTCCAGTCCCCTCCCACCTAGAACAGTACCATCTTTTTGAATAATTCCCTCACTTTCTATGTTTCATGCTTTCCAAACAACTTCTCACAAGCAAGTCGTGACCTTATGCTGCTGCTGCGGCGACACGAGGCTTTGCGAGGCTTTTCGCAGCTGCACCCAGACCGTAAACTGCACATGCAGGCGCAACACCACATGCGGTTCCGCAGCCACGCAGATGCCGGCAAAAGTTACTCCAGAGTAAGATTGGCACTTTCGACAAATGCCTCAAAGTCTATATTCATCATGCTTCTTGTAGGAATTATGAATTGTTTCTGTTGGAAACCTTTTCGGTAAGAGAGGGGTCTAAACAAGATGGAGAAGGCCTGGCCGAGCAGGTCTGCAAGCATTCTTCACGTTTCTGACATCGATCCAAACACAGAAAAAGCGAAAAGTTCCCCGTCTTTCCGGTTTCCGATTTTCCACTTGAAATTCTTCATTCCTCATCACTTTTTTCAATTACACACGTTACTTTCAGATCAGCCTCTTCATTTTGGATCTACTGATTTGCTCGGAAATGCTTTTTCTTCAATTGCTCACCACTTTCTGTATTGCAGTCTTCGTCAATGCCCAAGCAGCACCCCAAAATAACGATTCTCCCCTTGGTGTTGTTTACGAGGCGGATTTCGGAAGAAGAAGTGGCGCAAATGGCTTCTTGAGGTTTTATTCTGTTAATGGAGTCGTCCGTTACGTCATCAATTTGAGCGGCTTGCCCAGAAGAGGTGGGCCCTTGATGTACCACATTCATCAAAGACCAGTCCCACCTAATGGTAATTGCGCTTGTACCTTGGGCCATTTCAACCCTTTCAACGGTGTTCCTAACGCAAAAACTCAAGCTGAATTTGAGGTTGGGGACCTCTCCGGAAAGCATGGTTTGATTTACGGAACTAGCTACAGAAGAACTATCGAAGATCCATATTTATCACTCAACCCAAGGAATCTTGCTTTCATTGGCGACTTGTCGGTTGTGATTCACCTCAGTGATGGCACTCGTATCGCATGTGCCAACTTTTTGAAAGAAATGAAGAATTCACCAGTGACGGAGAAGGGCAAAGAAGATGAAGAGTCAGGCTCGAGCGAAAAGAAGGGGTAGAGGTAGGGTCGATGCTGGATGGAGCCTTGGTTTTGACATTTATCTCGTATAGCTAGGATTTTTTATGCTCAAGAAATCTCACGCGTGTACCGTAGCTATTAAACAAATATACTATACTGTACTCTTGGTGGGATTTATCTTAATTAGGTGTCCACCTTTTAGCAAGAAATGTGCAAATAAACAGTAGAGAAGAAAGATAGTACAGGTTTCAAAGAAGGACTACACAAGCTCTTGTTACAGAAAATACCAATTCTTTGAGCCCCGTTTCAAAAGTATTTGTGTCTTCATTGGTTGTGGCACTTGCAAAATCAACAAGCGAGGACGTGGCGAATTCTTACAGTATGTCTGTTTGGACCGGTATCGTCAAGTCTGAACCACAACAACATTATCACTGTTTGAAGTTCTCCACCCAATCAGAGAAGGCCCAAAACCTGCCTTGATAAACAGTTGTTTGTCTGATAGCTTCTGCTTAATGAAGCTAATGCGAGAAGTCGATGTGCTCATCTGAACAGGGAATAGACAAGTGTTGATTTTATTGCAGATTGATAAAATCTCAAGCAACACATAAAAGTATTTAACTCCTCCGCAAGTCCTAAACCTATGCTGCTGCTTTGGAGGTTCAGGCTGGAAAATATCTCTGCCACGGGGGCTACAGTTAGGGCTACTTACTATAGTTTCCTAAAACAAAATCTTGCAAACTTTCTTTCTCGAAAGAAGGTCCAGAAGCTCGCTCCTTTTTTCAAAAGCTTGCATAGGAGTCTCGCTTTTGAAAGCTTTTAAAATAATGGGGAGTACATCCAAAACACTAAAGGTCGTATTCAAAAGATACTTCAGTCCATGTTCATATGTGTGTTGAGGGCCCAAAGGTCCTAACTTTGTCAGCTACCTGGCTAGACCCTTAACTCCCGCAACAGACGATATTGGAAAATGCACGAATTTCTAAGTTTTCCCCGCAGCAGCAGCCATATATCTCTCTCCTTCATCTTCTTTTATTTCTTTTATTTCTTTTTGTCCACTCTGCTACTACTTTTGTTAGCCCCTTTTCTCACAAAAATGTGAATACAGTCAGATATCCGCATGGGGCAACAATTATTGGTATCGCTTTATTTCAAAGCTTCTTACAATACTTTACAGAAGCTAGAACCATAAGGAAGAAGTCGACAGAAAAACTTCCTAAAAAGCGCCAATGGTAATACCCAGAATTGTAACTATTACCGTTTATTTTGGGATGTGGGCGGGGAAGCAGCTGTGGCAAAGATTGTGTAAGCAGTATTTGATCCGTTTATTTAACCTCGTCTTGGCTCAGTTTGATCCACTATGGCTGATCAACTACACATTTGAGTTTAAGAACATATAACATGACTATGACTTCAAGAGAAAACAAATGCCACCCTTAAAAGCGTAAAAAAGAAGGCTGCCGGACTACATATCAACACACTCTTACAACCCAAATACTGTATAACCTCCCACAACGTTGCAGAATTCTCGTTTTTGACTTCTTTCCCGCAATCTCCTCTTTTCCATCTCGTATACCCACCTTCCACCGACCCCACTTCAACTTTTCCGCTCGCTAGTGCAATTCTTCTTCTCCCCCGAGGTTGCATTTGCGAATATGAAACCCAAACGAGCTTCTTTAGTCAAGCAAGGGGTGACCAAACCAGATTTCTTATGCCCATGCAGAAACCGGCCTCTGTATATTCGCTAGCATCTCCACCGAGACCATCTTAAGACACCTCCGCATGCCTTTCTTTGATCCAACTCTCCACAAGTGCCAAAAAAAAAAAAAAAGCTGCAAATTTGATGCTCCACGGTACCAACGCACACCTCTCTTCCTGTGTATCGAATAGAAACCGGGCGGAGAAACCATCTCCAGACACTATCCTGGACACTAACCAGGATAAAAGGAGAGAGATATCTCGACCAAAGCACTCAATTTTTCTCTCACCTCCACATTATTCACGCCAAGATCCCCACCTTGTCTGAATAAGTCCAAATCCACCCCATTCAATATGTTGTTTTCCAAGCTCCTCACCTCCTTCTGCTTTGCCGTTATGGTGAGCGCCGATGCGGCCCCTGTTTCCAGAGATTCGCCTCTTGGAGTTGTTTACGAGGCCACATTTACCCAAGGTGACGTCCGCGGGTTCATCAGATTCTATTCCAGGTCCGGGTATGCCCGCTACTACATCGATGTTCGTGGGTTACCTGCCACAGGTGGGCCATTCGACTACCACATTCATCAAAGGCGTGTTCCTCCTAGCGGAAACTGCCGTGCCACGTTGGGTGACTTTAACCCTTACGATGGAGTCCCAAATGCACCCACTTTGGCTGAGTATGAGGTAGGAGATCTTTCGGGAAAGCACGGGGTAATCCGTGGCCGCTCATACAGACGGGTTTTCCTGGACGTGTACATGTCACTCAACCCAAGAAACCCAGCGTTTATTGGGGACTTATCAGTTGTGATTCATCGCCTGGATGGGTCAAGACTTGCTTGCACTAACATGAGAAGAATTGCAGCCAAGGCGGGTGAAGAGCCTGAGAATGTTGATGTAGATGACAAGTCAAAGGTGGACAACGATAAGGTGGACAACGATGACAAGAATGTTGACAATGTTGACAAAAAGAATGTTGACAATGTTGACAAAAAGAATGTGGACAATGTTGATGTTGACAAGAAGAACGTTGACAACGTTGATGTTGACAAAAAGAATGTCGACAATGTTGATGTGGACAAGAAAAATGTGGACAATGTTGACAAGAAAAATGTCGACAACGTTGATGTTGACAAAAAGAACGTTGACAACGTTGATGTTGACAAAAAGAATGTCGACAACGTTGATGTGGACAAAAAGAACGTTGACAATGTTGATGTTGACAAAAAGAATGTCGACAACGTTGATGTTGACAAGAAGAACGTTGACAACGTTGATGTTGACAAAAAGAACGTTGACAATGTTGATGTTGACAAAAAGAATGTGGACAATGTTGATGTTGACAAAAAGAATGTGGACAATGTTGATGTTGACAAAAAGAACGTTGACAACGTTGATGTTGACAAAAAGAATGTCGACTAAGAAGGTCACCCGAGATTGTTTTTTTGTAATGCCATCAATGCGACCGGTGGCTTGTGTTTATGACTGAATGAGAATTGTTTTGAGATTTGGGGTATTTGTAGAACATGAATGACTAAAACAATAGTCTAAAAGCTCCAAAGAAGCGTCAAAGGATATTCACTTAATTTCCTGAAACTTCACGGACTCGGTGCCAGCATAGATGCTTCGACGAAACCTGTAAAATATCCAACCTCTATAACATACATATCACCATTTCTTGTCTCTCCTTGCCGGATCTATTTCCACAGGATTTTTGAGTCTCTGGCTCTGCTGTAATTTCACTGAAGAGCAAAGAAGCAAATTTAAAGAAATATAAAAAGCAGGTTTAGCGCTGAGGAGGCCATTGTCGCGCAATACACAGTTCCAGGATTTGCAGCCAGGCAGAGTATGAATTCATGTGGCTCTACCTGCAGGACACCACATAAGAGGCTTCAAGGAGTGATTTATGGCTGGTTTAAACAGCAGCGTTCCCTCATTTTCAAGATTTTGTAAAGCCTAGTTAGTTTTTTTTTAGTTAGCTCTTTTATTCTATACAGATTCGGAACATTCCACAATTCACTTCACGCGTATCTCGCTCGAATTCGACTATTATGCCTGAGTGCAGTGAGTCGAAAAACAAACAAGGTGAAGAGAGCCGCGGAGAATCAATAATGGTGGAGAGCGTCGGTATGTCTTTGAGTCCCGAACAGAACCCACGTGGCCACTTATGACGTTTAGGCCCTGTGGCCCTCGGCGGCCACCCGCAAGTCACGTGATTCGCGCACCTCGATGATGTACACGGCAAATTTTCCCGCTGCGGACACCAACACTGCCATCGGAACTTTCACATTTTGGGCCACCAACGGCCACGTCTGGGTTCGTGTGAATCTTCTGGACGCAGGTGGCCCATTTTACTATCACATCCACGAGCATCCAGTTTCTCCTGATGTGCCCTGTTCAGAAGCTCTGGGTATATGAAATCCTGACAACGGCCCGGCGCATGCAGGAATATTGGCACAGAAAGCCGTGGGTGATCTTTCTCGAGAGTACAGAGTCATCAAAGGAGTGGCCTGGGCCATGGCTTACCAGGACAACTACCTCTCGCTAAACCAAAAAAAGCCATATATCAGAGGATTGTTTGTAGTTTCCGCAGTACACCAATGCGCCCGGCTATGTATGTGCCAATATTCAGCAGAACTCAGAGTCACTGGTGATTTCTTGGGCCGGATCAGCTCGGGTTATGGTTGAGAATAGAATGAGAGTGGTTCAGCTGCAGTAATGGGCTAGTGTGAAGATTCAAGTAGTTGATGGCGTCCACGGGCCACGAGCCACGGGCCACGAGCCACGGGCCACCAGCCACGGGTCACATGTCGCGGGTCACGTCACAAGCCACATGTCACGAGCCATGGCACAATCGCCTCCAATCTAGAAGACACACATTTTTCTATAAGAAATCAGCGTTGCCTCTCTCACTGTATTATTTTTTAGCCGCACTCTAATTTTGAATTTCTCTTCTGTGATTCCAGTGGCACGGTTCTTTCATCGACTTATTTTCGAGGGTTGCCTGCAACGGGTGCGAAATGGCCGCAAACATGAGCAAAAAAAAAAACAAAAAAAAAAAGAGCAGGCATCGTTTAGGTTAACTAACCAAAAAAAAAAACAATGAACTACTCACAAACTAATTTTATTTCATTCTCGCCCAATATTTCCTTCTCCCGGACTCATATTCCGGAGCATTGAGGAATGAAATCTTAAGATCTCGAATCAGGTCAGTCTGGAAATTCAAAGGTGATCGGTAAAGTTATGAAGCACCTTTTCTCAAAAGTACAAGTGCTTTATGTTTTCTCATCGCCGTTATCCCTCACGGCCGTGCGACGCCAAAACCTTGTCTCAAAACTTGATTTCATCTAATTTCAAGAGTGAACAAGTATTCATGACAGGGGAACGACTGCATAGTTGAGAGAACAGGAGGAAAGGGCGAAATCTTTGATCACAGCGTACAAAAGTGGTACTTATTCCTTCAGAGATTGAAGAGAGGGGGCGGTAAGGGGTAACGGCGGTGAGGTGGTGGTTGTGGCATCCCCCCCATTCGCGCACCTGATGCGGCAACAGATCTGTTTGGTCTTTTAGCAGACTTGATTGGCTTAGAATCATGCCACAAACAAGAGAGATGAAAAAGTTTCATATGATAGTTAGGAGTAATGACGACTTGATATCAAGAAGATTAAGATAAGTATATCGTTTTGCCGAGATTTGCTTCTTCGCACCTCTCATAATTCTGCTGGAACGAGTAATGGAATAGAAGCAAGCAAAGTGCCAGCCAAAGAGACCTCAAGTTGTCAACCGAGTCTATCCCAATAGAGAAAGGTACTCTCAGCTAAACAACATTACACTACATTACACTACATTACACTACATTACACTACATTACACTACATTACACTACATTACACTACATTACACTACATTACACTACATTACACTACATTACACTACATTACACTACATTACACTACATTACACTACATTACACTACATTACACTACATTACACTACATTACACTA